>WNYA01000498.1:133647-150948 GCA_019512145.1 Engystomops pustulosus | reverse complement strand
GTGACTGGCCGAAGAGGACACTAATGTAAGTACGATCCTGATAACGTACAGATCAATGTCATTATATTTGCCGAAAAAAAAGTACAAGAATTCAGTAGGAGGGCCAAAGAACGATGAGAGCATCATTAATACTGGCGTGGCAAGGACGAGAGTGGATAGTAATGACTGCCAACAGAGACGGTGAGCATCAGTAAAATTGGCCACAGAAATAACGTCAAACGACTGCACAGAAAAATAACAGGAATGCTCAGACTGCTATAAAAAAAAATAAAAAAAAGGACGAGAGCACAGTTAAAGACTGCTAAAGGACGGGAGAGTTGTCCAGTAAAACTGCCGACGAATAGATAATCGTGATAATAGGATAACTTAGTAAGACTGCCTGAAGAAGGACGGATATTGTTATAAGAAACCTTCAATAAGAAGGTCAGACCTCGAGAAGACGTAGTTTAGTAGACTGCCGAATAAGAGAGAGGTAGCTGCGAAGAGACGGAGTGTCAGTCAAGACTTCCACGAAAACTGACGAGTGTCCATGTAGAACTGGCTCAAAAAGCGGAGAGTGTCTAGCTGGCGGACTCATTAAGACTGCCGACGAAGACGGAAGGTCAGTAAACTGCCGAGGAAAGACAGAGTGTCAGTAAGACTGCCGAAGAAAGACGGAGAGTGTCAGTAAGACTGCCGAAGAAGGACGGAGAGCGTCAGTAAGACTGCCGAAGAAGGACGGAGAGCGTCAGTAAGACTGCCGAAGAAAGACAGAGAGTGTCAGTAAGACTGCTTATTTATGTGACACTTGGAAGTGGAAGTGACAAGCGATGGAGCAGGGAAACACTCGTCTGCAGGTAAAACGTTTTTTCTAGTATTTATGGTAATTGTAGAAATTGTAGCTGAACTGGGATGATGTAGGTAAACATGAATTATATCGCTTTTACAATTTATTGCACTCACCTTTTCATAATCTCAACAAAAATTTCCCCAAAAATTCTTATCTCAGGGAGAATACAAGACCTGACTATAATAGTAATGCACAGGGTTCAGCTCCTTTTGTCTTCTCTCTCCGGCCCGGACCACCATGATGACTTCTCCAGACTGTTGCAGAGTTTAAATCGGAAACAGATAAAACTAGAAACCCTTCTGGATTCATCTGGATCCTATATCATTGCAGAAAATAGACCCCTAAATACAAACTCTAGAATTTCATAGAATGTTGAAGGTAGCCAAAGATTGGCACCGACTACACAATCTCAGAGCTCCAAGCCATGGGAAGAGATCACAGTGTCAGGACCAGGTGTAGGGACATTGTACCAGATCGCATCTGAGGGAGACAACAAAAGTAACATCTGTAACAAAGCCAAGGTAATGATACACTTGAAAATACATTGGGGCACATTTACTCACCCGTCCTGCGGAGTTCACAGAAAGTGCATTGTCCGTGTATAATGCACTGTGCCGCGATTCACTAAGATCGTGCACCTGATATCCTGCATGTGTCGCTTCCCCGCTCAGGTCCCCGGAGTTCACCTTCTTCTTCCTGGTGCATGTAAGTGCATTGTCTGTGTATTATGCGCTGTGCGGGGAGTCACTAAGATCGTGAACCATATATCCTGCATGTGTCGCTTCCCCGCTCAGGTCCCTGGAGTTCACCTTCTTCTTCCTGGTGCATGTAAGTGCATTGTCCATGTATAATGCGCTGTGCGGGGAGTCACTAAGATCGTGCGCCCAATATCCTGCATGTGTCATTTCCCTGCTCAGGTCCCTGGAGTTCACCTTCTTCTTCCTGGTGCATGTAAGTGCATTGTCCATGTATAATGCACTGTGCGGGGAGTCACTAAGATCGTGCGCCTGATATCCTGCATGTGTCGCTTCCCCGCTCAGGTCCCTGGAGTTCACCTTCTTCTTCCTGGTGCATGTAAGTGCATTGTCCATGTATAATGTGCTGTGCAGGGAGTCACTAAGATCCTGCACCCGATAACCTGCATCTGTCGCTTCCACGCTCAGGTCCCAGGAGTTCACATTCTTCTTCCCAGTGCACGTAAGTGCTTGATCTTGCGACACAAGGTTACATCCCGCCCTCAGTCTGAATCAGTCGGATCGTCCGACGGCACAACCCCCCTCCCCGATTTCTGTCGCATGAAAGCAGCGCAGCTGCGCCAAAATGCGATCACGCTCAACATAATCCCATGTTTAGTACCTGTCACAGCCGTGCAATCCCCGAAAACGTTAGAAAGTCCGACAAAAGTGCATCCGCGAAACCCTTAGTAAATAAGCCCCATTGATAACTGGGAGTTACCAATTGGAAGTATCTCTCTAAACACAGATCTGGCAATGACACCCACTTCTGACTACTGCAATAAGAACAGTTGACAATTTTTTACTAAACATTCAAGAGGAATAACAGAGAAACTACCCAATGTAGAGCTAAAAGTCAGAAAGTTTTGGGAGGATTTCACAAAATTTCGCATTTTTAGGTTGCCTTTAAAATATATATACACAGCGGGTACGGAAAGCATTCAGACCCCTTTAAATTTTTCACTCTTTGTTTCACTGTAGCCAATTGATAAGATCAAAAAGTTATTTTCATTGCTAATTAATGTGCACTCTGACCACATCTTGACAACCCCCCCCAGAAATGTATATACGGTATGTTAGCTAATTTAAACTGAAGTATCACACGGTCCTAAGTATTCAGCCCCTTTGCTGTGACACTCGTACTTAACTTACATGCTGTCCATTTCCTTTGGATCCTCCTTGAAATGGTTCTACTTCATTGGAGTCCAGATGTGTTTAATTAAACTGATTGGAATTAATTAGGAAAGGCAGAAACCTGTCTATATAAGGCCTCACAGCTCATAGTGCAGGTCAGAAGACACGAGAATCATCAGGTCTAAAGAACTGCCCAATGAGCTCAGAGGCAGAATTGTGGCAAGGCACACGGTTGCAAAAGAATTTCTGCAGCACTCAAGGTTCCTAAGAGCACAGTGGCTTCCATAATTCTTAAATGGAAGAAGTTTTGGATGACCACAGCTCTTTCTTGACCTGGCTTGACTAAGCAATTGTAAGAGGGAAGCCTTGAGAGCGGTAAGGAAGGCCACATACAGTGTGCAAAACACATGAAGAATCCCAGACTATAAGACATAAGATTCTCTGGTGACCACAGTGACAAATGGTGGAGGGGGGCAGCATACGGCTATGGGGGAGGGACCGGACCACTGGTTGTAATGGAAGGAAAGATGAATGCGGCCAAGTACAGAGATATCCTGGATATCCTCTTCCAGATGCTCTGGACCTCAGACTGGGCCGAAACTTCCGACTTCCGATTTGGCAAGCTTTGTGCTGCGCTGTGTATTCTGTGTGCGCTATATAAATTAAGGAATTATTATTATTATTATTATTATTATTATTACTATAACAATACAATGCCCCTAAGCCCACAGCTAAAATACCACCCCGGGGGCTGAATACTCATCACCGGGGGCTGAATATACTTATCACCGGGGGCTGAATACTCATCACCGGGGGCTGAATATACTTATCACCGGGGGCTGAATACTCATCACCGGGGGCTGAATGCTTATCACCGGGGGCTGAATACTTATCACCGGGGGCTGAATACTTATCACCAGGGGCAGAACAATTATCACCAGGGGCTGAATACTTATCACCGGGGGCCGAATACTTATCACCGGGGGCTGAATACTTATCACCGGGGTCTGAATACTCATCACCGGGGTCTGAATACTCATCACCGGGGTCTGAATACTCATCACCGGGGGCTGAATACTCATCACCGGGGGCTGAATACTTATCACCGGGGGCTGAATACTTATCACCGGGGGCTGAATACTCATCACCGGGGGCTGAATACTCATCACTGGGGGCTGAATACTTATCACCAGGTAAGCGCCTACATAGGAAGTGCTGGAGAGCCGGTGATGTCATGCGCTGACGGTCGCGCGCTTGGTGCGCCGAAGCTGCTTAAGCTATAAAGATTAAAAATTGTTTAAACCGCGATACAGCGGTTTATGTCACTAAGTAAGCTCCGGCACCAGCTCACCCTGACACCTACCATTTCAAGTGGTAGGTTTCCTTTTTTCTTGTTAAATAAATTTGCAAAAATATCGACATTAATGAGCAAAAAAAAGATACTTTGGCTCCAATGAAACAAAGAGTGAAACATGTAACAGGATGTGAATACTTTCTGTGCTCACTGTATATATATATACACTGTACCTATAAATAGGGTCGGAGTCCCACTGAAGCAGGATACATGAGTATATATCATACTTAGCCCAGAGCTAGAATAAGTTACATTTATCCCAATTTGCTCATCCTCCTCGTAGACTCCTGCGGCGCTGCGCAGGACGAGTGTCACACAGGTCACGTTATAAAGGACTCGGAAATACTCAACTACTTGGAGGCTACGAGAGCATTGTCAGAGCCGCCGCGCACAGATGGAAGCCATTGCTGAAGGGCTGCAGGGCTCTTGTTAAGTCTGAGCAGTCAAAGAAGTGAATAATGATTGAGGTGTGAGAACATATTCACCTTCATGTATCTGCGATTCATGTGCAACGGGTAATTGTAGCAAGAGATGAAGCCGCCTGCCCTCAGCCTGGTTACATTATACATCCAGCTCCCCATTCCTTCTATACATTATATATACACACAATACATTATCATGATGAAGAAATATGAGATCTTACAAATTCTTACTCACTATTCTGCTGCTGGTGCAGTCACTGTGTACATACATGACATTACTTATCCTGTACTGATCCTGAGTTACATCCTGTATTATACGTGCATGTAAGTGCATTGTCCGTGTATAATGCGCTGTGCGGGGAGTCACTAAGATCCTGCACCTGATATCCTGCTTGTGTTGCTTCCCCGCTCAGGTCCCAGGAGTTCACCTTCTTCTTCCTGGTGCATGTAAGTGCATTGTCCATGTATAATGTGTTGTGCGGGGAGTCACTAAGATCCTGCGCCCGATATCCTGCATGTGTCGCTTCCCCGCTCAGGTCCCTGGAGTTCACCTCCTTCTTCCTATCACATGACCAGGGATATAAGGAGCCGTGTACCTTTGTGACATCACATGACCAGGGATATAACGAGCCGTGCACCTGTGTGACATCACATGACCATGGATATAACGAGCCTTGCACCTGTGTGACATCACATGACCAGGGCTATAACGAGCCATGCACCTGTGTGACATCACATGACCAGGGATATAAGGAGCCGTGCACCTGTGTGACATCACATGACCAGGGATATAAAGGGCCATGCACCGGTGTAACCACATGACCATGAATCTTGTCATCACATGAGTTTATCCACGGGAGTTAACAATGAAGCTTCCTACAGAATGACAGCAAGCAGAGATCTATGAAATCATGAGGAATTGATACAGAAAGTATATTGGAAGATTGTGTAACTTATCATAACACAAACAATATCAATTATTTGGCCAACCCCTTGACACTCAAAAACCTATCGGCTCCGCCACCATATCATTCTCCATTCCCCAAGCTTAAAAAACGGACCAAAAACGCCACGTGTGGCATCACCCTTAGCTATAGCTAGGATTAGATAATTACCTCCTCAGCTTCACTGTTACACCTGGACAGTATTCAGACCAGAGCGGATTGGGGGGTGGGGGGTCCTCGGATCACTGAGACCAGTTTGTCACATCCCTGTACAAGCCATCAGTAAGTTTTCATCCTGTAAACAGGAAATAAGTGATCCGTCAGACATCCGCACACATCGCCATCACTAATTAGCGCAATCACGCTGCACGCTTCATATACCGCCACACTGAATGCAGCAATCAACCTCATGAGGCTCCTACAGGAACACAACGGGGAAAGCTTTATTCCTCGGAGTGTGAATTTCCATCGAGAGGACGCTTCAACAAAAGATGAACAATTCTAGAGAAGTGGTTGTAATGAAATATTGTGAGAGAGAAATTCACGCTGAACGATGCAAGGATTCATGAAAATGGCTCCGTGTATGAAGAAACAATAATTCCCTGCCGATCCTGGAGGATCTTTCTTATTCTGAAGTCTGGCACCTACCACGTGCAAGTGTTCTCTTCTGATGGGGATGTGAGGCCATTGTCCAGCTAATGGACCCATTATTAAAGGGAACCTGATTACCCCATTGATCTAGCAGCCCCCTCAGCCCAGGGATGAAATGTCCTTTCTAGAATTCCCTCTTTTATATTATATCTCACCCTTTTACCTATAAAAAAAAAAAACTTCTCTTGTGAGAATGAGCAGAAAAAGAGTCATATTTTACTTAAGATGAGTCAAGTTTAAGGGCGCGTTCACACGTTGCGTTTTGACCTGCGTTTTCATTGCGTTTGAACATATATACAACAGCTGAGGAGAGGTGATTTGCCTAATGACATCACTGTTAACATTTCCGTTTACAAAACGCATTGTAAACACGGTGTTAACGCATGCGTTAACAACGCGTTAACGCATGTGTTTTGTTACACACGTGCGTTAACATTGCGTTTACAAACGTTCACCTCTCATCAGCTGTTGTATATGCATTTCAAACGCAATGAAAACGCGACCAAAACGCAACGTGTGAACGCGCCCTAAAGGTAGACGCCCCTTAAATTGCCTCATATTTTTGGTGTTATGTCACAGATAAGGATCCCATCTTTTAGAACACATAAGACTTGTGGCTCTGTGATCTACAGAACCGGAAATACAGGCTGCTAACAACATAGTTGGGAATTTCCATAAATGACTGTATCTCTGGTTCTGTAGCTCACAAAACCACAAGCCTGATCTGATCTGAAAGATGTGATTATTGAATATCTTGAATATGACACCAGAAGTTTCTAGGTGCTATAGAACCAAAGATAGGGGCATCTGAAATTAAAATAATAATAAAAATAATCTTTATTTATACAGCGCCATCATATTCCGTAGCTTTACATTACAGAGTAGAAACAGTCATAGGGAACAATAGGAGGGAGAGCCCTGATCACAAGAGCTTACAGTCTATGAGGATGAGGGGATGACACAAGAGCTTACAGTCTATGAGGATGAGGGGATGACACAAGAGCTTACAGTATATGGGTGAGGGGTGACACAAGAGCTTACAGTCTATGAGGATGAGGGGGTGACACAAGAGCTTACAGTCTATGAGGATGAGGGGGTGACACGAGAGCTTATAGTCTATGAGGATGAGGGTGACACAAGAGCTTATAGTCTATGAGGATGAGGGGGTGACACAAGAGCTTACAGTCTATGAGGATGAGGGGGTGACACAAGAGCTTACAGTCTATGAGGATGAGGGGTGACACAAGAGCTTACAGACTATGAGGATGAGGGGGTGACAAAAGAGCTTATAGACTATGAGGATGAGGGGAGGACAGAAGAGCTTACAGTCTATGAGGATAAGGGAGTGACACAAGAGATTACAGACTATGAGGATGAGGGGGTGACAAAAGAGCTTACAGTCTATGAGGATGAGGGGTGACACAAGAGCTTACAGTTTATGAGGATGAGGGGGTGACACAAGAGCTTTCAGTCTATGAGGATGAGCGGGTGACACAAGAGATTACAGACTATAAGGATGAGGGGGTGACAAAAGAGCTTACAGTCTATGAGGATGAGGGGGGACACAAGAGGTTACAGACTATGAGGATGAGGGGGGGACACAAGAGCTTTCAGTCTATGAGGATGAAGGGGTGACACAAGAGCTTACAGTGTTTGAGGATGAGGGGGTGACACAAGAGATTACAGACTATGAGGATTAGGGGGGACACAAGAGGTTACAGACTATGAGGATGAGGGGGGGACACAAGAGCTTACAGTCTATGAGGATGAGGGGGGGGAACAAGAGCTTAGACAGACGATGAGGATGGGGGGTGACACAAGAGCTTACAGTCTATGAGGATGAGGGGGACACAAGAGCTTACAGTCTATGAGGATGAGGGGGGAGACCAGAGTTACAGTCATGAGGATGAGGGGTGACACAAGAGCTTACACTGTTGAGGATGAGGGGGTGACACAAGAGATTACAGACTATGAGGATGAGGGGGGTGACAAAGAGCTTACAGATATGAGGATGAGGGAGGACAGAGAGCTTACATATGAGATGAAGGGAGTGACACAAGAGATTACGACTATGAGGAGAGGGGGTGACAAAGAGCTTACAGTCTATGAGAGAGGGGGTGACACAAGAGCTTACAGTCTATGAGGATGAGGGGAGGACACAAGAGCTTACAGTCTATGAGGATGAGAGGGTGACACAAGAGCTTACAGTCTATGAGGATGAGGGGGTGACACAAGAGCTTACAGTCTATGAGGATGGGGGGTGACACAAGAGCTTACAGTCTATGAGGATGAGGGAGGACAAGAGCTTACAGTCTATGAGGATGAGGATGTGACACAAGAGCTTACAGTCTATGAGGATGAGGGGGGACACAAGAGGTTTTAGACTATGAGGATGAGGGGGTGACACAAGAGCTTACAGTCTATGAGGATGAGGGGAGGACACAAGAGCTTACAGTCTATGAGGATGAGGGAGTGACACAAGAGATTACAGTCTATGAGGATGAGGGGGTGACACAAGAGCTTACAGTCTATGAGGATGAGGGGTGACACAAGAGCTTACAGTCTATGAGGATGAGGGGAGACACAAGAGCTTAAGTCTATGAGGATGAGGGAGTGACACAGAGATTACAGTCTATGAGGATGAGGGGATGACACAAGAGCTTACAGTCTATGAGGATGAGGGTGACACAAGAGCTTACAGTTATGAGGATGAGGGGGTGACACAAGAGCTTACAGTCTATGAGGATGAGGGGATGACACAAGAGCTTAAGTCATTGAGGATGAGGAGGTGACACAAGAGCTTACAGTCTATGAGGATGAGGGGGGGTGACACAAGAGCTTACAGTCTATGAGGATGAGGGGGGGGACACAAGAGCTTACAGTCTATGAGGATGGGGGGGTGACACAAGAGCTTACGTCTATGAGGATGAGGGGGTGACACAAGAGCTTACAGTCTATGAGGATGAGGGGTGACACAAGAGATTATAGTCTATGAGGAGGAGGTGACACAAGAGCTTACAGTCTATGAGGATGAGGGGGTGACACAAGAGCTTACAGTCTATGAGGATGAGGGGTGGCAAAAGAGCTTACAGTCTATGAGGATGAGGGGTTGACACAAGAGCTTAAGATCTATGAGGATGAGGGGGACAAAGAGGTTAAAGTCTATAGGATGAGGGGTGACACAAGAGATTACAGTCTATGAGGATGAAGAGTGATACAAGAGCTTACAGTCTATGAGATGAGGGGGTGACACAAGAGCTACAGTGTTTGGGAAGAGGGGTGAGGCAACAAGAGATTACAGACTATGAGGATGAGGGGGTGACACAAGAGCTTACAATCAAATTTTGCTCCCCTGCAGCTTCTAAACTTGAATCATCTAAGGCAAAACTCACTCTGCTCAATGTCATTGAGATTTTCATAAGCGGCAATGCGAGGAAGGACATTTCATTCACTACCTGAGGGATCAGGAAGATTAAGGGCGCATTCACACAATGCGTTGCGTCACGCTGTGCGTTGCATTTATGACGTATTCCACCGGCTTCAGCCTTGACGAGGTTACATTGCGTTTCCACTGCATCTGCTAAAACGCAATGTAACCTCAGCATGTGATCCGGGCTGAAGCCAGAGGATTGTGTCAAAACCGCAACACACAACGCGATGCAACGCATCATGGGAATGCACCCTAAAGTGGTAAAATCCGATGACAGTATCCTTATGAGGCTGTGGTCACATGTGGGGTTTTGAACGCGTTTTTGGCCCATCTTAATTAATGTAATTGGTAAAACCTGTCAAAAAATTGATGTGTTTTTTGAAGGACTGCTTAAAAGCGGACCAAAAATGGGTTCAAAACACCAAGTGTGACCGCGGCCTAAGTCATGGGCTGATGTGTACAGCAGTAATACATTATAGATGAGAATATTGCTCCCCTGCAGACCTCCGCCTCTCGTCTTTCTATATACCACCATATAACCAAGGTGAATGCCTGGTGAGCGGCTCCACCTTGTATCTGTGACCTACAAAAGGCTTATTTTAGTCGCGAGTGTTGACGGAGGGTCCTTGTGCGCAGCGTGTAGCTACCGACATCTGTAAACAAGCTGCAGAGACACTTTGCAGCTAAGCAGGTGCCTCCGAGCCGGTCACTATTGGGAACCTTTATGTACTAGGATGGAATTCAGTGAATTTGGTACCACCACCATGGATGAAGATATTGGGGCTCATTTACTTACCCGGTCCTGTCGCGATCCTGCGGCGTGTTCTCCGGTGAGGATTCGGGTCTTCCGGCGATTCACTAAGGTCATGCGTCCAACTTCCTGCAAGTATCGAAGCTGCGCCGAGGTCCGTCGGAGTTCACCATCTTCTCCCTGGTGCATGTGAGTGCTTGATTTTGCGACACAATTCCTTTTTTAAATGCCGTGGTTTTTCCGATGGCCACGCCCCCCATTTCTGTCGCGCGAAAGCAGGTGCCTTTGCACCGAAATCCTATCACGTACGCCAAAATCCCGGTGGAATTGGGCACAAAACTGAAAAAGTCGGGTAACCCAACGAAAGTGCGGCCACGGAGCCCTAAGTAAATGAGCCCCATTATCATAAGCTCATTATAACATTACATTAGACAGGGTATGGTCATACAAGGACAGGGCAGCGATCTGGAGCTTAAAGGGGTTGGCCATCTCTTCCATTGGACATGTCTATATGTGTATACGTACCTGAGCCCCGGAGATCTTCAGCCTTTCCCGGGTGTCACCGCGCTGCCCTCTGCATATATACACTACTTCCTGTTTCTCACTCATTTGGGGAGATTTATCATAAGAGGTAAAACTGTTCAAGTTGCCCATTAAAAACCAATCAGAGCTCAGCTTTAATTTTATAAACAGCTGTGGGAAAATGAAAGCTGAGCTCTGATTGGTTGCCATGGGCAAGTAGAATAGTTCTGCTCTAAGAGACTTGTGATAAATCTCCCCCACAGTCTTCTACGTTCTTTCTACTGCTTGCACATGTGCCTACAACTCATTCATTCTGCCCTGAAGGGGCCGCTCCGGTGCTCAGTCGAACCGTGCACCACATTTATTGTGCAAAGTCCGACAGAAGTGTGTTGAACGCTCCATGTTAAAGGTGCACCAAAAAGATTGGTGCACTCTGTCGGAGCAGTGCAGGGGGCATCAGAAATCCTGAAGTTGCCGCACTCTTCACCTGCAAGAGGTGGGGGAGCAGGATGAGTCATAATCCCTACTATTTATCTGAGCACAGACATGTAAACAAAAGTAAAGTAAGTATCAGGGATGATGAATCCATTGATAAACATTCAGGGATTATTATTAAGGCACATGAGCAATTTATGTAAAAGACTGGCCAACCCCTTTAAAAGAAATCTACCATCAACATCCATGAATATACCAGGATAATTTCTCATATATCCAGGCACCATGACTGTTGTAATCTGTTATCCTTCCTTCTAAAATCATCAACTTTAAAAATTATGCCAATGAGGGAATGTAACCATAGCCCCTCCGTGTTGTAGCTTCACGGCTGTTACACTATGCAGGAGCACTACCCTCTTCCTAGTGTATGCTGAAACGTCCTCTGCTGCTGTGAAATTACAGAGGGAGTGGTGAAGTACTGAGGGAGCAGGTGGAGACAGTGTAACGGTATATGAAGCTAGATTACAGAGGATCTCTGGTAACACCTCCCAGAGCACTTCTGGCTCATCAACATCATTTTGAAAGTCGATTTTTAGAAAGAAGGAGGCCATGAATAACAAATATAAGACAATTACCACAGTCATAGTGCCTGGATTTATGAATAAGTCTCCCTGGTTTATCATGATGGATTCTGGCGATAGATAACCGGCTTGTCTGTTTTATTGAGTAGCACTCAAGAAGATATAATAATATATGGATATATACCTCAGACAACATGCCACTAGTGTGTTTTGTTCTCCCCACAGTACTCTAAGCCGATCACATATCTCCCCACTCCTCCTTTCCTTCCCCTCTCACAGCAGGCAATCTCAGAGTAAAGCTGCGGCTACATCCCCCTTCTCCCCCTTCTACCTACTATTACCTTAGACAAGTTTTTGAAGATATCTCTGAACATTTGAAGACAGGGAATAGAGTAGGGACTGCTGGGAGATGACACTACTTCCCCCTTATAACATATATTACTACTGATAAGTTATAAACACTATAAAGCTACGCGATCAGTCCATATTCCCTGTAGATCTCCTTCGGCAGTTCCCTTCTGGAATAGTTTTGGACGTGACCTTTATTTTGTGGATATGACCTAAAAGGCCACATAGCTTTCTAATAGCAGCTGCGGAGCGAAATTTACAAGGCGAGATGCGCTCCTTTATGAACTATCTGTAACACAACCCCGCACAAGCCGGTGCCACCTCCTGCCACTTGGTGTCACAAGCTTGTTTGGCAACAGGATATAGAGAGGCATGCCATTCACACTGTGTGTCCCCTATGTGACACCGTCGTTAGGAATAGAAGGGTTAATATTATGTATTGATAAGGACTACAAGTCTCAGCACACCCTCCCCAATATTGCTAGTTTACAGGATCAATGCAATCTACATTTTCCCTGCTAAGGCCGTGGCGTTTTGAACCTGTTTTTGGTCCGTTTTTAAGCACTCCGTTAAAAAACGCATCATTTTTTGACCGGTTTTACCAATTATCTTAATTAAAACGTGTGATTTTTCCAAAAAAGGCATGCTTTTTGTTAACGGACTGCTTAAAAACGGCTTCAATACGCCACGTGTCGTAGGCTGCTGCTTTGTCACAACCACATCCTTTAGGGCGCGTTTTCATTGCGGTTTAAAAAAAATATTACAACAGCTGAGGAGAGGCGATTTTACATTAGTGTTAACATTAGCGTTTACAAAACGCATTGTAAATGCAATGTTAACACACGCGTAAACACATGTGTTTTGTTAACGCATGCGTTAACATATGTAAATAGTAATGTAATTAGGCAAATCACCTCTCCTCAGCTGTTGTGCATTTTAAAACGCTATGAAAACGCAACCAAAGCGCAACGTGTGAACGCGCCCTTATACTGCAGCTCAATTCCTGTTGACTTGGTTACAAGTGCTATTCTCCCGTACTAGAAAGTTAGATTACGGTACTTAATGGGGTCTTCTAGTGTCATGTTCTGTCCTCCTTTCCCAGCAGCATCTTGTAACATTCATGGTATTTCACGTATGCTGGACTCCTCCACTACTCATACAGCGACCCCCAACCACCCAAGTGTTAAGCCATCAGCAACAACTGGGTCACTAGCGCTAGTTGTTAAATAAACTTGTAACTAGATACAGTTATCTTGTCATGTGGATGGTATAAAATGTATATAATGCCTTCCCTCTACTGTAGATAGATGCAAGTGCCAACTCAGGGACCACAACTGATATTAAAGGGAACCTGTCAGCAGGTGTGACCATGCAGACTACACTATTATGTGTAGTCCCTGGAGAGATGTGTAATCAGACCTTTGTGTATGTTAGTAGCAGCAGGACTGTGATATATGGGTTTATATTTCAGGATGGTATTCCGATTTGGCCATGGAGAGATGTGTAATCATACCTTTGCGTAGGTTGTTAGTAGCAGCAGAACTGTGATATATGGATTTATAGTACAGAACTGTAACTACTGGAGGTGCTCACATTGCTGTGATCTCTGCGCTCTAAAAATTGTGTTAGGTATTGTTAGAATTAGGCCTTTGTGTGTGCTATTAGCAGAAGCGGGACTGTGAAATATG
Organism: Engystomops pustulosus; assembly: GCA_019512145.1. Lineage (NCBI taxonomy): Eukaryota > Metazoa > Chordata > Amphibia > Anura > Leptodactylidae > Engystomops > Engystomops pustulosus. Next base: position 137,125 of record WNYA01000498.1, on the reverse strand, counting down.
GATTTATATTTCAGAATTGTAGAAATGGAGAAGTGTCCTCACACTGCTGTGCTCTGAGCAGGAAGTGTTAGGACTTGCCCATTGAAAATCTAATCAGACATTCATGTATTTTGTTAGTAGCAGCAGGTCTGGGAAATATGGATTTAGATTCCAGGATTGGGGGTGGGTCCACACACTGCTGTGTCCTGTGCTCTCTGCAGCTAGTGTTAAGTATTGAACCTGGAGAAATGTGTAATCATATCTTTGCATGTGCAACACCCCTGCAAATGCATAGGCAGGCTGGTAGTTGTGACTAGCGCCCTCTCCAGGCCAGGAGCTGTTAGGGAGATTGATCACCTCTCTAGGAAGTTTCTAGAATCTGGGTAATAGTGTAATTACTGCCTAGCAAGGCAACAGTTAACTGGTGTATGTAATTATCCAATAAGGTTTCTGTTATGCAAGCTTGAAGGTGATTGGAGAGGTTCTACCACCTGACCAGGGGGAGTATATAAACCCCTGCTGGGCGGAAGCACATGGTCTAAGACAGTGGTGGCGAACCTATGGCACGGGTGCCAGAGGTGGCACTCGCAGCCCCTCTCTGTGGGCACCCAGGCCATCACCCAGCACACAGGTCACCATTCAGGACTCCTCCTACAGTCACAGGCAGCACAGAATGTGCCATGTTCAGCACTATTTTAAAGTGACTTGAAGTACAGGAGTGGACAGAGCTGAATTATCATTGAAGCGCCTTCTCAGGGCCTGTGATTCATCCTGTTAAGGGGACCTTAGAGGGAAGCTACAATAATAATCCAAAGTTCTCCATCTTGCTACTGTGCTGCTGTCTTCAGGGCGCCAATAAGTTTGAAAATATGTGGCTTTCGGTTGTAGTTTGGGCACTCAGTCTCTAAAAGGTTCGCCATCACTGGTCTAAGATCTCAGGTTCAGTCCTGAGCACATGGTTAGTCTTAGTCTGTCAGCCTGCAGAGTCAAGCCACAGTGAGGAGCCCACCTTCAGTGCTGCCACAGCCACTAATCCCAGGAACTTCTAGTGCATCAGGCCAACTGTCTGGCACACAGGGCAAGTCCAGAGACTTATGCCCAGAACTGCAGTTTCCACCACTTGGACTCCGTTCCATCTGCACCAGCCCACGGTGCATCTAGTATCAGGCTGCGTGCACCTTTCCAGTGGGCCAGCTCTCCATGACCTTTCCATCTTTAGGAATCTGCTGTTAATCGTTTGGCCGTTGCCTGCTGTTCAATAAAGAACTGTAAGTTAATTTGCACAACGTTGCCTCCGTCTGATCCCTGGATATGGTCGTCTACCACCACGAGCTCCCCATTCATCACCCAGGGACTTATATTACAGACACTCAGGGGTTGTCCCAGGGAGAAACCACTGCATCAGCCTCTCTCTCCATATTTCTTGCACACACCACCTGCTGGAGAGCTGCCAGGCTGTAGGACAGCCTTCCGGTCCCCATACCAAGCATCGTGACACTAGCGTGCCTAGGCCGCAACCGCCAGCCACTGCCGCTAGGCCCTGGTGGGGGATGTTGCACATGTGTTGTAAGTAGCAGCATGACTGTGGAATATGGATTGGTATTCCAGGATTGGGGCGAGTGTCCTCACACTGCTGTGCTCTTGGCTCTCAGCACTAAACTCTAAACACTTTCCTATGCTGTAAGTGACTGCTGTAGTTTAAGGGAAAGTTTTTTTTAAAAAAAAATGTTTATTGGCTGGGCAACCATTTTAATATACACAAAGGGAAATGTTGTCATCAGAGTGTCTCAGTAGTGCAGCCTCAGGCTAGGAACCTGCAACATTCAAGTGATCTTGTGTCAGCCTAGAAAATAAGGCAGCATTCACACAGATATGGGCAGAAACTGGAGTTGGGCTGTGTATCAGGTACTGAAAAAAGTTTTGGAATCTAGTGATTGCATAACATTAAAATTGACATTCTGCGCAGACATCTAGCCCTGAGCGTGCTGGCGGGGCCCAGCAGGGCTAGAGGGCCTGGGGTCTAGTACACAGGCTGGTGACACTGGACTCCCAGTCTCTGCAGAACAGATCTGGAATGCAGCCTGCGCTGTAAGATTCTGGGGGAGATCATCACAAAAAAAAAGAAAAATATACTTTTGAAGCTGTTTCTCTGTCACAGCACAAACTTCCTGAGCTGAATCCTATTTATTTTTAGTATGGAGCAGATCTGGATGTTCCAGCTAACAGGGAAGTGCCGGAGCGCAGGGTAAAGCCCAATCTATAGGTTCACCATATCCCAAAGATTACATGACCCCCTCCCCCCCAACCTACAGAATGTTCTCGGATGTTATCGGAATATTCATATCACTGTCAGGTGTCTGTGGATGTACAAGGCTGACTGCAGTACAGGCTCCTCTATTACTTTCATATCTATCTACTTACCTTACTGTATTTCTATCTACAGTCAAAAAAATTGCAGCATTCCAAGATACAAACCAAAACTACGCACTGCTATCGACAACACAAACATTTCAGCTGCTGAGTTCTAGATATGTATAGAAATACATATACAGGCAATCCCCTACTTAAGGACGCCCGACTTACAGACGACCCCTAGTTAAAGGCGGACCCCTCTGCTCTCTGGATACATTATTATAGTCTCCAGCTGCAATGATCAGCTGTAAGGTGTCTGTAATGAAGCTTTATGGATAATCCTTGGTCCCAGTACAACAAAAAAATTTTGAAACTCCAATTGTCACTGGGGCAAAAAAACAGTTATCTTGTCATGTGGATGGTATAAAATGTATATAATGCCTTCCTTCTACTATAGATAGATGCAAGTGCCAACTCAGGGACCACAACCGATATTAAAGGGAACCTGTCAGCAGGTTTGACCATGCAGACTGCAGCCAGTGTTATGTGTAGTCCCTGGAGAGATGTGTAATCAGACCTTTGTGTATGTTAGTAGCAGCAGGACTGTGATATATGGGTTTATATTCCAGGATGGTATTCCGATTTGTCCATGGAGAGATATGTAATCATACCTTTGCGTAGGTTGTTAGTAGCAGCAGAACTGTGATATATGGATTTACACTCACCGGCCACTTTATTAGGTACACCATGCTAGTAACGGGTTGGACCCCCTTTTGCCTTCAGAACTGCCTCAATTCTTCGTGGCATAGATACAACAAGGTGCTGGAAGCTCCTCAGAGATTTTGGTCCATATTGACATGATGGCGTCACACAGTTACCGCAGATTTGTCGGCTGCACATCCATGATGCAAATCTCCCGTTCCACCACATCCCAAAGATGCTCTATTGGATTGAGATCTGGTGACTGTGGAGCCATTTGTGTCCAGTGACCTCATTGTCATGTTCAAGAAACCAGACTGAGATGATTCCAGCTTTATGACATGGCGCATTATCCTGCTGAAAGTAGCCATCAGATGTTACAGGGTACATTGTGGTCATAAAGGGATGGACATGGTCAGCAACAATACTCAGGTAGGCTGTGGCGTTG
>WNYA01000498.1:11034-133591 GCA_019512145.1 Engystomops pustulosus | reverse complement strand
CAGGCAGGATGGATCCATGACACCACCACCACCAGCCTGAGCCGCTGATACAAGGCAGGATGGATCCATGACACCACCACCACCAGCCTGACCCGCTGATACAAGGCAGGATGGATCCATGACACCACCACCAGCCTGACCCGCTGATACAAGGCAGGATGGATCCATGACACCACCACCAGCCTGAGCCGCTGATACAAGGCAGGATGGATCCATGACACCACCACCACCAGCCTGAGCCGCTGATAGAAGGCAGGATGGATCCATGATTTCATGTTGTTGACGCCAAATCCTGACCCTACCATCCGAAGATGTCGCAGCAGAAATCGAAGACTATCAGACAAGGCAACGTTTTTCCAATCTTCTACTGTCCAATTTCGATGAGCTTGTGCAATTGTAGCCTCAGTTCTGTTTCTTATGACTGAAAGGAGTGGCCACCCGGTGTGGTCTTCTGTGCTGTAGCCCATCTGCCTCAAAGTTGACGTACTGTGCATTCAGGATGCTATCTTCTGCCTACTTGGTGTAATGGGGTGGATTGGTCATCTGTGCCTTTCTATCAGCTCGAACCGTCTGCCCATTCTCCTTGACCTCTGGCATACAACAAGGCATTTCCGCCCACAGAACTGCCGACTCACTGGATTGTTTTTTTCTTTTCGGACCATTTCTGATAAAACCCTAGAGATGGTTGTGCGTGAAAATCCCAGTAGATCAGCAGTTTCTGAAATACTCAGACCAGCCCTTCTGGCACCAACAACCATGCCACGTTCACAGGCCTCAAATCACCTTTCTTCCCCATACTGATGCTCGGGAGAACTGCAGGAGATTGTCTTTACCATGTCCACATGCCTAAATGCACTGAGTTGCCGCCATGTGATTGGCTGATTAGAAATTAAGTGTTAACGAGCAGTTGGACAGGTGTACCCAATAAAGTGGCCGGTGAGTGTATATTACAGAACTGTAACTACTGGAGGTGCTCACATTGCTGTTATCTCTGCTCTCTAAAAATTGCATTAGGTATTGTTAGAATTAGGCCTTTGTGTGTGCTATTAGCAGAAGCGGGACTGTGAAATATGGATTTATATTCCAGAATTATAGAAACAGGGACGTGTCCTCACACTGCTGTGCTCTGAGCAGGAAGTGTTAGGACTTGCCCATTGAAAATGTAATCAGATATTTGTGTATTTTGTTAGTAGCAGCAGGTCTGGGAAATATGGATTTAGATTCCAGGATTGGGGGGGGGGGGTGTCCACACACTGCTGTGCCCTGTGCTCTCTGCAGCCAGTGTTAAGTATTGAACCTGGAGAAATGTGTAATCATATCTTTGCATGTGCAACACCCCTGCCAATGCAACGTTTCCTCTGGCTGATCCCTGGGCAAGGCTGTCACCACCACAAGCTCCCCATCCATTAACCAGGGACTCATCCTACAGACACTCAGGGAGAACCAGTATCTCAGCCTCTCCCTCCATATTTCCTGCACACACCACCTTCTGGAGACCTGCCAGGCTGTAGGACAGCCCTCCGGTTCCCCATACCAAGCACCATGACACTAGCGTGCCTAGGCCACAATCGCCAGCCACTCCGGTATTCTGGGCCCTGGTTGCCTCCAGGCCCCAAGATTAGGCCAGGCCCCGGTGGGGGATATTGTTGTAATGTGTTGTAAGTAGCAGCATGACTTTGGAATATGTATTTGTATTCCAGGATTGTGGCGAGTGTCCTCACACTGCTGTACTCTTGGCTCTCGGCACTAAACTCTTCCACAGTTCTTTCCTATGCTTTAAGTGACTGCTGTAGTTTAAGGGAAAGTTTTTTTTTTTTTAAATGTTTATTGGCTGGGCAACCATTTTAATCTACACAAAGGGAAATGTTGTCATCAGGGTGTCTCAGTAGTGCAGCCTCAGGCTAGGAACCTGCAACATTCAAGTGATCTTGTGTCAGCCTAGAAAATAAGGCAGCATTCACACAGATATGGGCAGAAACTGGAGTTGGGCTGTGTATCAGGTACTGAAAAAGTTTTGGAATCTAGTGATTGCATAACATTAAAATTGACATTCTGCGCAGACATCTAGCCCTGAGCGTGCTGGCGGGGCCCAGCAGGGCTAGAGGGCCTGGGGTCTAGTACACAGGCTGGTGACACTGGACTCCCAGTCTCTGCAGAACAGATCTGGAATGCAGCCTGCGCTGTAAGATTCTGGGTGAGATCATCACAAAAAAAGAAAAATATACTTAAAAGTTCAAGGAAAAAAAAAAGACCTGAAGCTGTTTCTCTGTCACAGCACAAACTTCCTGAGCTGAATCCTATTTATTTTTAGTATGGAGCAGGTCTGGATGTTCCAGTTAACAGGGAAGTGCCGGAGCGCGGGGTAAAGCCCAATCTATAGGTTCACCATATCCCAAAGATTACATGACCCCCTCCCCCCCAACCTACAGAATGTTATATTCATATCACTGTCAGGTGTCTGTGGATGTACAAGGCTGACTGCAGTACAGGCTCGTCTATTACTTTCATATCTATCTATTTAACTTAAGGGATTTCTATCTACAGTCAAAAAATTGCAGCATTCCAAGATACAAACCAAAACTATGTGTTATATTGTACCTTTTATTAGCATCTGCTGTGTGACTAGGCAGTTGCCAATTGGGAGGGGCTGGAAAGGAGCAGTCCCCCCCCCCCCCTTGGGAAACATGTGACCTTTTCAAATATATGAATAACTCCCAACACTCGGGATTGGCTGTAGAGGAGCAGGGGGCGTCGCTAAGCCCAGTGATGGGTGTTTTCATATATTTAAACCACAGCAGATGCTAATAAAGTACAATATAACACAAGTTTTGGTTTGTATCTTGGAATGCTGCAATTTTTGACTGTAGATAGAAATCCCTAAGTTAAATAGATAGATATGAAGTATAGACGAGCCTGTACTGCCGTCAGCCTTGTACATCCACAGACACCTGACAGTGATAGAATATAACATTTGTAGGTTGGGGGGGAGGGGGTCATGTAATCTTTGGGATGGAACCTATAGATTGGGCTTTACCCCCGCGTCCGGCACTTCCCTGTTAACTGAAATCCAGACTGCTCCATACTAAAATAAATAGGATTCAGCTCAGGAAGTTGTGCTGTGACAGAGAAACAGCTTCAGGTCTTTTTTTTTTCCTTGAACTTTTAAGTAATTTTTCTTTTTTTGTGATGATCTCACCCAGAATCTTACAGCGCAGGCTGCATTCCAGATCTGTTCTGCAGAGACTGGGAGTCCAGTGTCACCAGCCTGGGTACTAGACCCCAGGCCCTCTAGCCCTGCTGGGCCCCGCCAGCACGCTCAGGGCTAGATGTCTGCGCAGAATGTCAATTTTAATGTTATGCAATCACTAGATTCCAAAATTTCAGTACCTGATACACAGCCCCAACTCCAGTTTTCTGCCCATATCTGTGTGAATGCTGCCTTATTTTCTAGGCTGACACAAGATCACTTGAATGTTGCAGGTTCCTAGCCTGAGGCTGCACTACTGAGACCCTGATGACAAACATTTCCCTTTGTGTAGATTAAAATGGTTGCCCAGCCAATAAACATTTAAAAAAAAAAAACTTTCCCTTAAACTACAGCAGTCACTTAAAGCATAGGAAAGAACTGTGGAAGAGTTTAGTGCCGAGAGCCAAGAGTACAGCAGGTGAGGACACTCGCCACAATCCTGGAATACAAATACATATTCCAAAGTCATGCTGCTACTTACAAACACATTACAACAATATCCCCCACCGGGGCCTGGCCTAATCTTGGGGCCTGGAGGCAACCAGGCCAGAATACCGGAGTGGCTGGCGATTGTGGCCTAGGCCCGCTAGTGTCATGGTGCTTGGTATGGGGAACCGGAGGCGGTCCTACAGCCTGGCAGGTCTCCAGAAGGTGGGTGTGCAGGAAATATGGAGGGAGGGCTGAGATACTGGTTCTCCTGAGTGTCTGTAGGATGAGTCCCTGGTTAATGGATGGGGAGCTGTGGTGGTGACAGCCTTGCCCAGGGATCAGCCAGAGGAAACGTTGCATTGGCAGGGTGTTGCACTGCAAAGATATATTACACATTCTCCAGGTTCAATACTTAACACTGGCTGCAGAGAAGCAACAGGGCACAGCAGTGTGTGGACACCCCCCCCCCCCAATCTGGAATCTAAATCCATATTTCCAGACCTGCTGCTACTAACAAAATACACACAATATCTGATTACATTTTCAATGGGCAAGTCCTAACACTTCCTGCTCAGAGCACAGCAGTGTGAGGACACGTCCCTGTTTCATAATTCTGGAATATAAATCCATATTTCACAGTCCCGCTTCTGCTAAAGCACACACAAAGGCCTAATTCTAACAATACCTAATGCAATTTTAGAGAGCAGAGATAACAGCAATGTGAGCACCTCCAGTAGTTACAGTTCTGTAATATACACTCACGGCCACTTTATTGGGTACACCTGTCCAACTGCTCGTTAACATTAATTTCTAATCAGCCAATCACATGGCGGCAATCAGTGCATTTAGGCATGTGGACATGGTAAAGACAATCTCCTGCAGTTCTCCCGAGCATCAGTATGGGGAAAAAGGTGATTTGAGGCCTGTGAACGTGGCATGGTTGTTGGTGCCAGAAGGGCTGGTGAGTATTCAGAAACTGCTGATCTACTGGGATTTTCACGCACAACCATCTCTAGGGTTACAGAGAATGGTCCGAAAAAGAAAAAACATCCAGTGAGCGGCAGTTTGTGGGCGGAAATCCTTGTGTGATGCCAGAGGTCAGAGGAGAATGGGCAGACTGGTTCGAGCTGATAGAAAGGAACAGTGACTCAAATCACCACCCATTACACCAAGGTAGGCAGAAGAGCATCTCTGAATGCACAGTACGTCGAACTTTGAGGAGATGGGCTACAGCAGCAGAAGACCACACCGGGTGCCACTCCTTTCAGCTAAGAACAGAAACTGAGGCTACAATTTGCACAAGCTCATCGAAATTGGACAGTAGAAGATTGGAAAAAGTTGCCTGGTCTGATGAGTCTCGATTTTCTGCTGCGACATTCGGATGGTAGGGTCAGAATTTGGCCGTCAACAACATGAAGCATGGATCCTCCTGCCTTGTATCAGCGGGTCAGGCTGGTGGTGGTGTCATGGATCCATCCTGCCTTGTATCAGCGGCTCAGGCTGGTGGGGTGGTGTCATGGATCCATCCTGCCTTGTATCACAGGCTCAGGCTGTGGTGGTGGTGTCATGGATCCATCCTGCCTTGTATCAACGGGTAGGTGGTGGTGCTGTGTCATGGACCATCTGCCTTGTATCACAGGGGTAGGCTGGTGGTGGTGGTGTAATGGGTCTTGGGGCCCCTTGGTACAACGCCACAGCCTACTGAGTATTGTTGCTGACCATGTCCATCCCTTTATGACCACAGTACCTGTAACATTGATGGCTATTCAGCAGGATAATGCGCCATGTCATAAAGCTGGAATCATCTCGTCTGGTTTCTGAACATGACAATGAGGGTCACGGACAAATGGCTCCACAGTACCAGATCTCAATCCATATAGAGCATCTTTGGGATGGGTGGAAGGGGAGATTTGCATCATGGATGTGCAGCCGACAAATCTGCGGGTAACTGGTGAGCCATCATGTCAATATGGACCAAATCTCTGAGGAGCTTCCGCACACCTTGTTGTATCTATGCCACGAAGAATTGAGGCAGTTTGAAGGCAAAAGGGGGTCCAACCGTTACTAGCATGTGGTACCTAATAAAGTGGCCGGTGAGTGTAAATCCAAAATAACAGTTCTGCTGCTACTAACAACCTACGCAAAGTATATGATACATATCTCCATGGACAAATCGGAATACCATCCTGGAATATAACCCATATATCACAGTCCTGCTGTACTAACATACACAAAGGTCTTGATACACATCTCTCAGGGACTACACCAACACTGGCTGTCAGTCTGCATGGGTCCAAACCTGCTGAAGGTTCCTTTAATATCGGTTGTGGTCCCTGAGTTGGCACTTGCATCTATCTATAGTAGAGGAAGGCATTATATACATTTTATAACCATCCACATGACAAGATACTGTATCTAGTTACAAGTATAACAACTAGCGACGTGACCCAGTTGTGCTGATGGCTTAACACTGGGTGGGTTGGGGGTCGTGTATGAGTAGTGGAGGAGTCCAGCACGTGAAATACCATGAATGTTACAAGATTGTGCTGGAAAGGAGGACAGAAATGACACTAGAGACCCCATTAAGTACCGTAATCTAACTTCTGTACGGGAGAAAGCACTGTAACCAAGTCAACAGGAATGAGCGAGTATTAAGGGCGCGTTCACACGTTGCGCTTTGGTTGCGGTTTCATAGCGTTTAAAATGCACAACAGTGAGGAGAGGTGATGCCCTAATTACATACTCTTTACCTATGTAACGCATGCGTTAACAAACACAGTGTTTACGCGTGTGTTAACATGCATACAAGCGTTTTGTAACAGCTAATGTTAACACTAATGTAAAATCGCCTCTCCTCAGCTGTTGTAATTTTTTTAAACCGCCTGAACAGCGCCCTACAAGGATGTGGGTTGACAAGCAGACCTCGCACCGTGGCGTATTGAAGCCGTTTTTAGCGACGAACAAAAAGCAGTGCTTTTGGAAAACACACGTTTTAATAAGAAATGGGAAAACGGTCAAAAATGATGCGTTTTAACGGAGTGCTTAAAACGGACCAAACACAGTCCAAAACGCCACGGCCTTGCAGGGAAATGTAGATTGAGTTGATCCGGTAAACTTGCAATATTGGGGAGGGTGTGCTGAGATTGTAGTCCTTATCAATAATATATTAACCCTTCTATCCCTAACGCGGTGTCACATAGGGGACACACAGTGTGAATGGGTTTTATCTGTTGCCCAACCGGTTGGAACACCCAAGGCAGGAGGTGGCGCTTGTGGCGGGTTGGATTGTACAGTAGTCATAAAGGAGGGCATACGGGGCATTGCATTCGTCCGTGGCTATAGAAGGACTAGGCAGTTGCCAATTGGGAGGGGCTGGAAAGGAGCAGTCCCCCCCCCCCCTTGGGAAACATGTGACCTTTTCAAATATATGAATAACTCCCAACACTCGGGATTGGCTGTAGAGGAGCAGGGGGCGTCGCTAAGCCCAGTGATGGGTGTTTTCATATATTTAAAAAGGTCACATGGAGGAGCTGTTTCCCAAGGGTGGGGGGGGACTGCTCCTTTCCAGACCCTCCCAATAGGCAACTGCCTAGTCACACAGCAGATGCTAATGAAAGGTACAATATAACATATCTTTTTTTCTGTAAAACCAATTTTTAATATAAAAACACTTTGGCAGTGAATGTACTATGCTCTGTGGGGAGTGCTAAAAATGGGTCTCCTGGTGACAGGTTCCCTTTAAGGACACCCGACTTACAGATGACCCCTCTGCCCACTGTAACCTCTGGTGACCTCTCTGGATACATTACTATAGTCCCAGATTGCAATAATCAGCTATAAAGTGTCTGTAATGAAGCTTTATCGATAATCCTTGGTCCCAGTACAACAAAAAAAATTTGAAACTCCAATTGTCACTGGGGCAAAAAAAAATTTTTTGTCTGGAACTACAATTATAAAATATACAGTTTCGACTTACATACAAATTCAACTTAGGTTCCATAGGTTTGTACTTATCTTGATATACAGGCAGTTACATACATCAAATCTATCTCATACCTAGAAAAGTCATATCTATTCATCTCATACGAGCGCGGCCATATTGGCTTATTTCACCAGGTTATTAATCAGTTATGTCATAGGCCCCTTTCACGTTGTGCGGACGCATACAAATTTTTTGCCCCCGTATCGTACACAGGAAAAAGATAGTGCATGCTCCATCTTTACCTGTGTGCTGTGCATCTCTATGTAGAGGAGAGGGGTGAGCAGCGATCATCCCTCCGCCTCTACAGCGCGCGAATGTATGCTCACCGGGGCTACAGTGGGACGAGCATACATCCATGTAATAGAGGCCTTAGGCTACATTCACACTGCCCTTGCCCGCCTGTACCGTACCGTAGCGGGCAACGGCAGTGCACGGGGAGAGGAGGAGGTGAGTGCAGCTCACCCCCGCCCCTCTCCATAGGAAGCTATGGCGCACGGCACCTTACTACGGATAAAGATAGGACATGTCCTATCTTTTTCCGGGGTACAGAGCGGTACGGTGCCGCACGTGTGCTGCATTGTACCGCTCCCGTAGGGTGCCGTGTGCCCGTTGCCGTCTATGGGGGACGTATATCGGCCGTATATACGTCCCCCATACGGTCGTGTGAATGCAGCCTTAGTCTGTATTTGTACTCCATAATTTGCAAATAAATAAAAAATATATAGAGATAGATAATGATCATATTCATCTATATCAGTGGTGGCGAACCTATGGCACGGGTGCCAGAAGTGGCACATCTGTGCCATCATCCCAACGCACAGTTTGCCAGACAGGACTCAAGGCCTCCTGCAGTCCCAGGCAGCCCAGAACCCTAGAAGGAAGCTACAATGATAATCCAAACTTAATCTCCTTATTTCTACTCTATTGGGGGTCCTCAGCTGCCTATACAATATAAACATGTAACAGAGCAGGGAGTAATAAGTTACTGTTTTAATTGACGAATCGGCACTTTGCGAAAAAGAATATGTGGGTTTCGGTTGTAGTTTGGGCACTCGGCATCTAAAAGGTTTGCCATCACTGATCTATACCATCTATCTCATATGCTATGTATCTATATATTTTCTATCTATGTATCTATCTACTCCAATGAAGATGCAGCATTCCAAAATATATTCCAAATCTATCTCATATCCTTCTACTATCCATCTATTTATCTGAATCTGCCTTCCAAGATTCAAACCAAATCTCTATCTATCACATAGATTGTGAGCTCATACGACCAGGGACCATATTGTTTTATTTCACTACTTATTAATCAGTTATTTCTTCGTCTGTATATGTGCTCCATGCTTTGTAAAGGGCTGCAGAATACGATGGCACCATATAAAGAGTATGATCATTATCTAGCCTCATCTCATCATATCATCTCATATTCTAGATCTATATAGTCCTCTATACCATCTATCTATCTAATATGCTATCTACCGGTATATATTATCTATCTAATATCCATGTATGTATCTAAGCAACTTTTTACAATCTCTCTCATATCTACAATATCTCATACATATCTATCTAATATCCATGTAAATATCTATGCAACTATCTTAAATCTGTCTATCACATATCTACAGTATCGATTTACTATCCATGTATTTGCACAATGACAATAAAATTAATAGAACAGACAGTTACCAGGATGGTTAGAAATGAGTGAACATATACATATTCCTAGGTGGTATTTGTGGACAGATACTTTTGTTACATCAGTTTCTGCAGCAGTTATGTTGAGCTTGGGAGTGGAGGGATATATACCTGTCTCATGTCTGCCACCTCTCCTGCTTTTGTCTCGTTAAATTCCCAAGTATGGAATAAATACCGTATTTTTCGTATTATAAGGCGCACAAAAAATCCTTTGATTTTCTCAGAAATCAAAGGTGCGCCTTATATATGAACCCTACTTACAGACAACAGCTGCTTTGAACTGTGCACAGGTCTGCCACCTGCTGGTCATTCATCCTTATAATCAGGTGCGCCTTATATATAAACCTAGGCATTTATTGATGGTGCTCCTTATAATCCGGTGCACCTTATAACCCAGTGCGCCTTATATACGAACCTAGACATTTTAGCAGGCATTTAATGATGGTTATAGTCTGAAAAATGCTGTATTTGAGCAGGTTCCTTCTTGTACTTCATCAATGAGGATATTTATTGCTGTCTTAAAGGGGTCAGGTGGGGGTCTCACCTCTGGGAGAACAGAGGTCTCCCGACAGCAAAAGTAGGGCTGAAACTATCCAAGTCTTCAGTAGTCTATTGACTTTAATAGAAAGCGCACCTACACTCAGATACTTTTGATATATCCTGTGGATAACTCATAATAAATAGGAAAACCCCTTTGTTAAACCAGGGGTTAAAATGAAAGCATCATCCTGCTGGACAGTATTGAGGTCCACATAACGTATAACGACAATCCCTTTGTCCTAGAGATTCCTACATATTTGCATTGTGTTCCTAATCTCCCTCCACCTTCCTGACATCTATCTGTGGTTGTTACATGATCGGGAGGGTTCAGATCCGGGAGGCATTCAGGCTATGCAGAAAGAATGATCGCCCATCCCATGGTGTTATTATAACCAGAGCTAATGAACAATGATTACTACAGGGGATAATTGGATGAAATCTGTCTTATAAGCCCCTGAGTATTGCTCTTCTGTACTGTGCCCTATTAAAGGGGTTGTCCGACTGTTTTCAAAATTCAGCCGCAGGGCTGGGGAGGGATTTTTCAAAAAACAAAGCTGTACTCACAACCTCCATTTCTCCTAGTGTCCCGTGCCCCCATCTCTGTGGCCTGTGTCCCTGTTCATTTACACGGACAGGAAAGCTGCACCGAGTTCCGCTTCTGGCCATGCCCACCCATCCTTATATCTGAGCGCATGATATAGTGCTGGGAATGGGGACAGGTGGGCGTGCCGGCCACTGAACTCAGCGCAGCTTTCGTGCCCGTGTACAGAAACAGGGACACTGGCCGGAGAGAGATGGTGGGACGTAAGAAAAGGCGAGTACAGCTTTGTTGTTTCAAAAATCCCTCCCCGGCTCACCGGCAGAATTTTGAAAACAATATGACAAACTATTTAAAAGGGTTACACCGGAGAACAGGGATCCCCTTCAGTGTTGTGGAGTCAATAAGCCTAACTTCTCATTTCAGCTCCGCCAAAATAGTCACCAACTCCGATTCCACAGTCCTGTTTTCCTGGTCACTCTAGCAGTGCTGAGGTAAATGGAGGCATACCTTCCCAGTGCCTTCTTCATCGGATCCGTAGCATAGGAGCTTCACTACTGAGCATGTACATAAAGTGCAGCCACATTCATCTCAAATAAAAGCCTAGAAGAGAAGGCACAACTAGCAGCCAACGAGCTAAATGCAGACTCTAAACCCTTGCGCTCCTGCTGACAGAGCCCAATAAGCTCTTCAGAGTCCTGATGGAAGAGTTCATTGGTGCAGGTCCTCACTGTTCCCAGGTTCTCTCCTGGAGCTTCGCTCTGTGTCCTGACTTTGTATATGCACTGGTGTCAACACCAAGGGCAGGACCGCTGCAAGAGCAGGAGAGAACCCAAGAGCGGTAAGTTCAGCTGTACTGTATTGTTCCCGGGTCCTCTCCTGCTGCAGCTCTGCTACGGCTCCTGATGCCAGTGCATAAAACCAGCACGGGTCAAAGAACAGAGCAGCAGATGGGGGAGAGAAGAAGCTCGGCTAGAAATCACATCAGGAATAGAACAAACATGTAATGTAAAGTAAATTTCATAATTTTTATAATTTATTATATATTTGTGGAGTTGGTCAATTTTATCATGACTTCAACTCCACAGCCCTGGTCCCCTTCTCAGTAATGGGAGGAGTGGCAGATCAAGCTTGCACCCTGCCAATAACTTCAATACTCTGTTTCTCCAAAAATAAGACCAACCCTGGCAATAAGCCCTAGCATGATTTTTCAGCCTTTTCATAGTAGCTCTGCTCCCCCCCCCTAAAAAAAATATAGTAATAATGAGTATGTGTTCTGAACTATGGCACCTAGAAACACAGTTCTGGATTCTGCTGTCATCTCCACTCGAACTTTGCACAAGAATTGTGTTACTATGTGCCGCCAGAGACATCCTCTGTTCAATTTACAGATGAGTGAGCGATTTTTATATGCTCCCACCCCCATTTGTAAATGTATATGTGGATCTGTGCCCATTGCACCCAGAAAAACAATACTTATGTTATTAAGGGGAAATTCCCCTCTTTAAAATGACACTAGAACTGTGTTTCTAGGTGGCATTGTACAGAAGTTTTTTCTTTGTGAAATGGAGAGAAGGGGGGAAAAGGGAGCTGACAGATACAATGTGCTACAAGCATCTACATGGACAAGCTCATGTATGAGTACTATAGATGGACATGAAAACTAAGGCCAATGAAAAAAGGCCACTGTTGGTTGCAACAGCAAGAAGCTTCTAAAAGCTCTTTAAGCCTCTCATTCACTAACCCCCTCTTCCACTCTGCCGGATATGGTATCCTGTAGACAATGCAGAGGCTGACTTCGTGAAGATTCAGTGCTGGGTGTGTGCAAAAACAAAAATCTGACATCTAAGGCTGAGTTCACATCTGCATCACAGGCTCGGCTGCAGATTCCGTCACACACGATCCTATGAGTCATGTGATGAATCCGCCACCGTGTCTGATGTTAATGGAAACCAGAACACAGATGTGATTGGCTGACTTTATGCATGCAAAATATTTATGGCAACAAGAACAACAACAACATCACAATTTATAAATCTCAATTGACACAGCTTTTGAGATTCTTTTATGGCCCTTTCCTCGGCTACTTTTCAGCCTGTAAAACATAATGGCTACTTGTATTCCTGCTGGAGGAGGAATGCCCTTATCACAAATATTAGGGGCACACAGCAAACGTTTGTCATCGGCAGCAGCGTCCGGGCACAGGATATGTCATGTATCATGTGCGGACAGTAAGCCGGGTTTATTGTGCTGGTAATGCCCTGGTATGCGGCAGCGATGTGAGCACATCTCCAGATGTTCACAATGAATTGCTCTGTCATGTCAGATGGAAAGGATCTGCGCTCAGCACCTGCTTCCCTACTAAAGCCGCTCTAAGAAGAAGGATCAACAGGCACAGCAAGTGTGCGGCACCGATTCTGCTTCTTACAGTATTTTATTCCTACAGGAGTGCACGGAGGGGGTGGCAAATTTACTGGGCATATTACAATCACTCTTATCTACTGATGTGTTAAGATAAAACATAATGGGGCACATTTATTTACCCGGGCCGTAGGGAGTTCCCGAAAGTGCATTGTCCGACGACAATGCACTGTGCCGCGATTCAATAAGATCATGTGCCCGATTTCCTGAATGTGTCGCTTCCCCGATCAGGTCCGCCGGAGTTCACCATCTTCCTCCCGGTGTATGTTAGTGCTTGGTATTGCGGCACAATTTTTAAGTTAAACCCCGAAAACGTTGGAAAACCCCACAGCAATGCGATCCGTTGACCCTTGGTAAATAAGCCCCCACTATTCGACTCTGCTTATTGTATGTGATTGGTGCGATGAATCCATAGGATGGCCCATTAATATTAATTATTGGCCAATCTCCCAGATAATGATATTTGTGTTATACCCCAACAACAAGATAAGGGAAAGCAAGCTAATCTGTGAAGGTCCGACTGTTGGGACCCCAGCCGTTCACGAGAATGGGACACCATCTCTCCAGAGAATGTGGCATCTTATCTCAAGTACTCAATGAACAGGAGTGTTGGAGATACCCCAGCAGTCGAACCCTCACCAATCAGCTCGTTATCCCCTTGTCCAGTGGATAAGGGATAACTAGCACATTTAGTAAAACCCAATTAATCTACTTCTCAAAGTTGGCAACTTGAGTGCAAACCATAAAAAGCAGATGTTTGATTGCTACAAGTCCTAGCAGATGTGCGTCTCGCCGCCAAGGTGAATCAATGGAGTGATGTAGCATTGTGTAGGGAAGGGGTGTTTTTTATCACCCTGTCGACTACACTGGATACTTACTTCATTATTGGCACAACAAATACAATTAAGCTGAAATGGTCTAAAGACTTTAGGGAAGTTCCCGGGTCAGAATGCCCTGACCACATACCCTATTACTGGCTCTTCGATGTTTGTTCTTCACTATACGGTACTTGTCCATTCATCTGGGCCGACATTCCAAGCCCTTTATATTCCCATAAAAGTAGGCGCAATATGATCTTTGTTCTTTAATCCTGTTTGATGTTGGCAATGGGCATGATAAGAATATTTATTGTACTGATAACATGAACACGTGTTCCCAACCCTGTCCTTAAGTACCCACAGCTGCATCCAAGGTGAAGTATTCACTGTATCAATAGCTGAAGTTTCAAGATATAGTCCTAAAGTGAATGTCCGTCATTGGACCCAACTTTAGATTGAGTCCATAGATGGTTGTCTTAGTTCTACATCTTTATAACACCTAAAGCTCAGTTTGATAGTAAATCCAAATTTCCTACTATAGAACTTATTGATAAACCTTTGCTGTCTGCAGCCATTTCATGCAGCTCAGGAGTTTAATGCATACATTGTGTTTTATCTATGAACAGTAAACATTGAGCTCCTGGGCTCCCTCCAGTGGTGGTTGCAGGCAAACACAATTTTAGCAGTTAAAGAGAACCTACCACCACGATTCTACCTATAAAGGTAGTTCGGGTGGTAGGTGGATGTAAGGGACGTGAGGATAGCTCTTTTTAGAGCTAATCCTCACGTCCCCGCTAACTTTTGGTACACTTTATTGAACTAATATGTAAATTTTGTTATGCGGCTACTGGGGCGTGGAGTAGCCACATTACTCCTCCTACCCTGTTGCGTGCGGCGCGCAGCTCCTCGTAGCTGCGCACCCCTCGTCCGACAAGCCGGCTACTGCGCATGCGCAGTAGCTCCGGCCTCGGAGCTGGGGCTGCTCAGCCGCCGGCCATCATGACGGACGAGGGCGCGCAGCTACGATGAGTTTCGCGCCGCACGCAACAGGGTAGGAGGAGTAAGTGGTCTACTGGGCGTGGAGTAGCCGCGCTGTGTAGCCTCGTGCCTGGCTACTCCACCCCCAGTAGCCGCATAACGAAATTACATATTAGTTCAATAAAGTGTACCAAAAGTTAGCAGGGACGTGAGGATTAGCTCTAAAAAGAGCTAATCCTCACGTCCCTTACATCCACCTACCACCCGATCTACCTTTATAGGTAGAATCGTGGTGGTAGGTTCCCTTTAAAGGGCTTGCACAATAATACCCTAAACATATACCCTAGGTAACAGTGTCTGACAGAGAATGGGGGACTGAAAGTCCCTGCAATCTTTCACCTTTAAAAGACTTCTGGGACAATGCTCCTGTAAGCCATGCCAAAAGTGACAGAGATAAAAGAAGAGCAGGAAGACAATGCACACCTGTGCTTCACTTGCTATGGGGTAGCTTAGGGGAATTTCAGGTCCCTCTTTTCTCCAGCTCACAGTGGATAGGTATTAATTCTCTATAACCCCTTAAACTTTGACTATGCAGGGGTTTTGCATCTGTGTAAAGGAAAGTCAGAGCTCTAACTAATATAAAGCAGTTCTAGTCAAATTCATCAGAGGAGAAAACTCAATAGCGAGTCTCCTAATATTAAATAGGACAATTTATGGTTCACCTTGATGACACGTCTTTGATGGTAATTTACAGGTTGAGAAAACATGGCTGTCTTCTTCCTTAAAACATCTCCACACCTCTCCATGGGTTTTGCCAGATGTTGGTGCTGAGCTCTATTACAACACGCAACCTGTGGAAAGGCATTATAACTGCATGCCCAAGACCTACAGACATACTGCCCAGTAGCTTATCCGACATAAATAGTAAGCATGATGTCACAAAACATATTTCATCTGTTCCTACTTTTCGCCTCCAATTGTCTTGGCTTTACCTGAAGTAAAGATTTCCATCTAAAACCACTTTAGACAGATTTGCATTTCCTATGAAGAGTTCCCGGTGAGGTTTGGCATAGCTTGTAACAGCTTTAAGACTTGACTTCCTGCACGATTGCCACCCTGCATTGTTGGGCTGGTGCCCTGATGATGTAACCCGACAAATCCTGCCAAGGCCGGAGCTTGCGGCATCAAGGCGGCTGCACAAGAGAGAAAGAGAGAGTCATGTACAAAAACTTCTCAGAAATCTGTCTTATTTACCTTGGATGTAACCTCTAATCATGTTGTAGACAGAAACTGTATCTAGTCCTTTCTGCGGTTTTTGAGGGGGTTGTATTGGTATGGAACGAAATAGGAAGTAACTAGTAGATAAGCTGTTCTTTGCCTATGAGAGTGCTGATAAGTTGGCTCTTCTGGTTCTGTATTTATCCCACACTTATGCATAGTGTAAAATATGTTATTCCATCGAGAAAAAATATGAAATATACAAACCTATACTTCTCCATAGTAACCATAGGGACACCTTGGCATCACATGAGTCTATGAGGATGTGTTACATTAATATATTTCCTGGCAACTCTCTCATTCTGAGTGCCATACGGTTTAGGTACAGTTCAAAAGTTGGACTGTCACCAAGTACAGCTAAACTGAACATACCACGTAACGTAAATATGGACAATTGTGTTAGGCCAAATTCGCTACCGTGAAACTTCTCCAAGTTGACTCCAAAACAGGGTACATCACATTTGATAAAAGGAATAGTATGCATGTAAAATGAAGAACACCATAGTATTTTGCAATTGACCCTCTGAAATGCAAACTATGAAGGTCAATGGATGGGTTTGCAGGTAAACCTACGACTTAGCCAAAGCAAAACTTAAGATTTAGAGGGTTTTACCGTGGTTGGACCAGTTTGCATCTTGTGGTCTTGATTACTCTAATCTACCATGTTAACAGGTCTAGGCCAGGCAATAGTACATCTTGTTTGATAATGGGATTGCGACCAGCAGCTCGTTTGTCTAGGGATACGATCCTTGCTTTGCATATGCAACCAGCGTCTCGTTTGTCTAGGGATTTGATCCTTGCTTTGCGAATGCAACCAGCGTCTCGATTGTCGAGGGGTAGGATTCTAACTTTGCGAATGCAACCAGCAGCTTGTTTGTCTAAGGGTAGGATTCTCACTTTGCGAATGCAACCAGCGTCTCGTTTGTCTAGGGATTTGATCCTTGCTTTGCAAATGCAACCAGCGTCTCGATTGTCGAGGGGTAGGATTCTCACTTTGCGAATGCAACCAGCAGCTCGATTGTAGAGGGGTAGGATTCTCACTTGCGATGCAACCAGCGGCTCGTTTGTCTAGGGGTATGATTCTCACTTTGCGAATGCAACCAGCGGCTCGTTTGTCTAGGGGTATGATTCTCACTTTGCGAATGCAACTAGCGGCTCGTTTGTCTAGGGGTATGATTCTCACTTTGCGAATGCAACCAGCGTCTCGATTGTAGAGGGGTAGGATTCTCACTTTGCGAATGCAACTAGCGGCTCGTTAGTCTAGGGGTATGATTCTCACTTTGCGAATGCAACCAGCGGCTCGTTTGTCTAGGGGTATGATTCTCACTTTGCGAATGCAACCAGCGGCTTATTTGTCCAGGGGTGTGCTTCTTGCTTTGGGAATGCAACCAGCTTGTACTGTAGCTGCTCATCTTACCAGAACTACAAAATAACTATAATGTACAAAGTGACTATACAATCAATCTCATTATGATATTGTATTACGCAGGTCTGGCGAGGTATCGTTTACAGTGCGAAAAAAATAGGGAAAATGTTAAAATACAGAGAACAATGCAAAAATGGCATGATAAAAAATAACCCTACATTCCTCACAGGATAAAGGAGAAACATAATACCTTAACAAAAGGCAATTATAAGTATAACAGTTACCAGTGACTGGCATTATTAGGCAAGATCTGCGTACAAGCCTCTTAAATATTCAGTGACATCTTCAGATTGAATTACCCATGGCCTTTCCCTCTGAACTGGTCTGTTAGGCAATCCCCTACTGGTTTAGGGAATGTGAGATGTCAAAGAGTAACCTAATTTGTATGATGTGAAAGTGCAAATCCTCAAGACATGGGTAGTCAGATAATGGAGAACTACAACTCCCAGCATGTTATGACACTGCTCTCTTGCTGGAGGATAGATGTTAATGGATGACCTTAATGATAGGCATTACTATATGGTCACACTCTTAAAGGAAATTCAAATGCCCCAGGTAGTTGGGCCAAAATTTTGTACAAAGATTTATATACACGGTTTTGAGTTTGTGTTGCAATTTTGTGCAGAATGTGGCAAAATATATGTACGTGTAAAGCCGGAAGCCTTTGATTGGCAAGGAAGACAGACTAGATTGCGTTGGGGGGGGTTTGGGTTCCCCTTTAACATATAGCAGATACCCGCTGTGTTTTGGAGAGGACAAAATCTAGACTTGGTCTTAACTTGATTTGCCAGAAAATAACAGAACTTGGCCCATTTTGGTGCATACAGTAGCAACCTAGGCCACTCCCTTTTCCATAAAAGCTACCATGAGGCTCAGGATTCTTAATATATATATCTGGTAACATGAGTGCCCTCGGTGTAGGCATTGTAAGCCTGCCACATTTCTTGGTCCAGACTGGGGTAAAAAAGTGCTACCTGACGCATGCTATAAGTACCGTAAAAGTGAGGTGTAAAAGCTGTGATAAATTCATCCCCCACTTTCTTAAAGGGGTTGGCCACAAATAAAGTTTACCAGAATAAGTACAATCCCTTAATAGGGTCATCCCCATTGCAAACTTTTCAATTCTACCAGGAGCCGCCTGGTAGATCACATGAGCTTCTGGCAGCTACTTTCAGAACTTCCAATGGTGTCTCATATACTGCAGCACTACCAGCGAGTCAGGCTTCCAATAGCCAACTTGCACATCTACTTTCTAAGCCTCACTACTGTGACACTAGTTGGCGGGGCATGCAGATCTCCTTTGTGTCTAGAGAGGGGTAGGTTAGTGCTTGGCCTCCGCATTGGGCGGTGTGGTGCACTAAAATATGGTCCAAAAATACCCCACTGGCAGAAAGCCAAAGCTACACACGTGGGTGAGCCTCATATTCCTCCGGGTGTAATCCGCATGTCCATGGGTCATCCATTTTTTTGAAGATTGGCGATAAAACAATAAAAATCCCAAAAGTCTTGTAAATAAATTGTCCCAGCCCCTTGAAGGATAACATGATCATTACCTAACAATTGATCAGCAAATACGGACCATGTATGCTCCGTAATTTGACTTCTCTATAGGCTTCTATGGGAAGGCACGAGCCGGTAACACAGGAATTAATACCACCTGCGGCCTCCACGCAGATCTGTAAAAAACACGTCCATGTGGTCATCGAAATGTCTGCGCGTCGGCCACAAAAAAATATGACATGGACGAATGAGATCTTAGAGTGGATCCCGCAAAAAGAAATGACAACCTCTCCGATCACAAGTAACGTAATAATCCAAAGAGGGGTCAGAGTGACCGGAGCGGGTCCTGAGAGCCACGAAACTAGAACCAGGAGCCGGAGAGGTACTGGAATTCTAGAAACACCCTTTAAAACCTGTTGCCCAATCATGGCCATGATTAGTAGCGAGGGACATAACTTTCCAGGTTGGCCAATATGTCGTGGCATCACGTGGCGAAACAAAAACGACGGGTCCGCTCATATCTAAGCAGGAATCCTAGAAACACCCTGTCTGTTGCCCATGAGTGAGCACGTTCTGAAAAAAAAAATCGTTCCCTAAATTTCCAGGATTTATTGGGATCGGACCTCGAATCGCTAAATTGAGTTCAGCGATTTCAGGTTCGGTCAGGGAAATCCTGTTTTACGGATTGAACTCGCTCGTGGGCAAATGGAACTGATTCTGAGGTAAAAAAAAAAAAAAATCATCTCAAAGTACGTCCTGTGAAGACACCCACAAAAATATCCTCCCTCAGTGAGTGTGAGCCGGGCGTGCAGTTCGCTATGTGACAGGAGCGCGGGCGGTAATGGTGACCGTGTGGACAGGTTTGCCCTCCCCTCCTCGCTGTGTTGATGGAGGAGTGTGCGCGCGCGCCGTGGCGGGAAGACGGGGCGCGCTCCCGGCCTACTACGTCCGCGTGCGCGCACTCTCACCTCGCCCCCGCTTCACTCCCCCCTCCTTCGCTCTCCTCCTCCCGCAGTGACGCACGGACGCGGGGGGCGCGCACGTCCTGGCTGCTCACTCTCGCTGCCTCACACACAGCGCACTCACCCACAGGAGCTCGCCGGGGCATGGCGGCCGGCCCGCAGCGTCAGCTTTGTTTTCGCCTCGCTCTCCCTCGGGCTCCGCCGCCGCCGCTGCTGGGAGCTTGATGGGCGGCGCTGGAGCGGAGGGCCCGGCGCGCTATCCCGGGAGGAGAGCCGGCTCGTTTCCAGGGAGGTGAGTGCGACGGGAGCCGAGGGGGGTCATCCTGCTGGGAGGAAACTTCGCAGGCGAGCGCTGGAGGCCGCGGAGTGTGGAGGCCCGAGATCCCCGGCCTCTAGTGTGTGTGCTGCCGCCTCAGTGCTACCTCTCTGCCCGGGCCTCCTCCAACATCCCTGTGATTTCTCTCCTGACCCTATTCACATCATGCGTTTTCTTGGAACTGGTCCTCTGCAAGTTACCCTGTAAATCGCATCATGATTCGTTGACTTTTAAGTGATAATTGCACAGATTATTTGTAATTCTCTCAGTTTTGATGTTTTTGTGGCTTTTTGTTTACGCAGTTTAGTCCTTATCTGCAGGAGTTTTCACAGTTTCTTAGAAAATTTTCTTAAAACTGTAATTTTCATCACGTGACCCCGCGGCGCCCTGGTTCTGCTCCCAGCCTTGTGCTGTGGCCCGCCAGTCACCTCTCCATCCGGTTGTGTGGATTGTTTACATGGGTGACAACTGTAATAGTGGAGAATCCCTTTAAATGATGCCTTTAATGATGGTCTCTAGTTATAGTACTGCAACTCCCAGCAGTTCCGGTGCAGTTTATCCTGTGATCGCCATTAACCCTGCATAAGCAATGATGAGGTCATGTGATGTCATCGGGTGACAACCTGCTGGGTGCATTTAAAGGGGATGTCTATCAGTAGATCATAGGTTGTGGTGCTGGTTATGTTTATATTGTGAGGGGATTGGATCGTTTGGTTCCTCTGGACTGATTATGATGATGGATGTCACCGCCACCGAGTGTCTTGTGGTTCTGCTCTGTTATTCCTCCTGGAAGCGTCTAGTAAATTGATGAGTTGATACCTTCCCATAGTCGGAGGGCTGTAGCCCTAAACGCTCTGACACTAGTATAGACATTTCTTCAGTTCAGCTCTTCCAGGAGGTGTAGCAGGGGAACGTGCGACACAGACTTTTTAAAAAAATTGCCTATTTAAGTGTATTTATGACAAGTTGATAACAAGAAGCGCAGCAACTTTGTTATTCCGATCATCTAGATAATTCACAGGCAGTGATTTGTGGAAATCCCCTTTAATACTTCATTCCCCCCATAATAAATCTTTATATTCCTCAGCACTTTACATGTTGACATGTGACTCTGTTCCTATAATACTTGTCTATCGAGAATACAGTGCACGCACAATATATTTTCGGAGCATTTTGGAAAATCTCGTTGGGCGCATGTTACATAAAATTGGACACCCCTTTCCGGAGCGCACCCCGCAGCTCTAGTGGTGATTCTGTTTCCGTTCTCTGTGACCTCACATAACCGGTGATTGGGTCTGTGGTCACGTGCACAATGTGTGTGATGTCATGTATTAGAGGCCGCGGGCTACTACCGGTACTGTGGGGGCACCCCGGAAGGGTATGTGTGATTTGTGTATGTAGTAATGGAGGAGGAGGTGCTCTTGAGTTCTGACATCTTCCCGGCATAGTGTGCGACTAGTGTTCGCCTGGGACGTCGTGGAGCATCTATAAATCAGTGTAACCTCTCCTCTCGGTGATTGCGGTGTGAATTGTGACGGAGAGAAGATCCATTATAAGGAACTGCAGGATTTTGGCTTGAAATGATGGCGAGATGTTTACGATCAAGTTCCATATTCTAGAGTATTTTTATATGTAATGAATAAGTATTTGCCCCCCCCCCAAATATGCTGCGGTTTCTCATTTATTTTTACTCTATTTCTTTGTGAAAGTGACATTTTGGGTGTTTTATTTTTATCTAATTTTTCGGAACTGCGTTCATCTATTTTGGATAATGTATCCCCTTAGGGTTTGTTTTGCAGTCAATGAGGCTCGATCACGGTTTAGTCCTGGACGTGAAAGCTGGAAACGTCCCTTCGCATCTGAATGATGCCACATACTGTTATCATGCTCTCTCCCAAAGCAAGAAAATATTTTAACAATCTGCAGAATTTTTTTAGGGTTCGCTTTTGGGAAAAAGTGATGGCAGTTGGAAGGGGGGTATAATACAAGGCAGTTGGAAGTACAGAAGATTGAATAGATTTACCATATATACTCAAATATAAGTCTAGTTTTTCAGCACAAAAAAATGTGCTGAAAACCCAAACTCGGCTTATACTCGAGTAAAAAAATCAAAACTCACCTTTCGGCCTTCCCCCGCTGCTGGCCACATACTGGGGCAGGGGCTGGCTATATACTGGGAGATATGGGCTGGCAGGCTATATACTGGGGGGCAGGTGCTGGCTATATACTATGGGGCAGGGTCCAGCAGGCTATATACTGGGGAGGCTGTGACCAATGCATTTCCCACCCTCCGCTTATACTCGAGTCAATAGATTTTTTCAGGTTTTTGTTGTAAAATTAGGGGCCTCTGCTTATACTTGGGTCGGCTTATACTCGGGTATATCCGAGTATATATACTCGAGTAGATTTTTTTTTATTTCTTTTTTTACGTATGTTAAATCCTAGCGTATGAAATCTCTTCATGTAGGTATTAAAGGGATGTTAGTATAGGGGTTGGGGGATTAATCGGTGTGCGAGAGCTCGGTCTATGTCTCTTGAGTGAATAAAGCGGCTGGACATACATACCTGATACTCAGGGGATGATTATAGAGGAGATGTGACCTGCCACTCCAGTCATGTATGGGTACAAGGGACCCCTATTCTTAAGGGGGGAGGTTTACAGCTGTTGGACTAGCAGAGTACAACACTCTATTTCTGTACATATGTGACTCATTGGTACGTGGGATTAGTTTGGTGATCAGGGTCCAACCACTGGAACCCCCACAATAAGCACAGTACAACTTCTCCTGGCAGTCCCCCAAAGGATATATAGACTGTGTGTATGTATATGGTACACACAGAGGCAGTCCCCGGTTTACATACAACATGGGTTCTTATTCTTAAAGGGGTTTTCCCACGAACAAAAGTTAGGCCTTATCCCGTGGAAAGGGCCTAACTTGCTGATAAGTGGGGGTCTCGGTGCTGGGAACCCCCACAGATAACGAGAACGAGGGGTCCCAAGTACCTCCATCGGACCCCTCATCACTATGTCAGACTAATGGAGCAGACGCCGGCAAGACTGTTCTCTTCCATTAATCTCTAAGGAGCTGACAGAAATTGCCGAGCACCGCGAAAACCCCTTTTAAGTTAAATTTGTATGTCGGCACAGCGTTACATTTTGTCCCTGTGACAATTGGATTTTAAAAGTTTAGGGCAGTCATGGGAACAAGGATCATCAATAGAACTTCATTACAGATGATCATTGCAGCATGGCACTAAAGTAAAGCACCCGAAGAGCTTCCCGACAGGTCACAGTGGGCGGAGAGGTCCATCTGTAATTAGTGTCGGTGCCCCCTTGACTAGTGGGGACAGGTGACTCCCATTCTAGTGATCTTTGGGGATACCAGTGGTTTATCTACCTAGTATAGCGCTCTGCAGCCGCCAGAGATTTTGCAGAGGAAGAATGGAGATGCTTTCTTATGGGTGCAAAAGACCCCAATTCTAATGATTGCTAAAGGTCCCAACTAATCAGTACAGTATCGCCCTACCTTGTGTGGATACTCTGAAATCCCTTTAAGCAATCTTTGATGGGAGTGAAGTGAGTAATTTATCCCTCTTAAAGACGCAGAACGCACCTATAGCAACATGAATGAGCACCGCGGCTGGCGTTCCTCTCTTTGACGTGCCTGGCTCGGTGTTGGCCGGCTCTGTATGTGTACATTGTGCTATGATTCATGTAGATAGCGGCGGATTAGATCAAGCTCAGGTTTTTATGTCATCACATATTTTGTTAGGAGAAATGTTTACGACTCCTTGTTATCTGCGTCTCTTTCATCTCCAGCCGCTCCAGTTCAAAGTACTGGATCTTTTTATGAGTCGGCGAGAACAGCACGTCGCTTGTTATGTGACTATACCAGTGACCGGCCACAAATTAGCTGGAGATGAAAGGGGCCTCGGCTGTCCGGCTTAGAAGCAGTGCAAGTGATTAAATCCCCAGGCGAAGGTTTCGACTCCAGGGCTTCAGAAGTGGGAGCGGCCATATTGTACCCAGGAGGACTTTACTATCCGAGCACTACTTTTTGGGATATAGTCTTTGGAAGTCAGCTATCAATAATGTACTGCCAAGTTCAGCATCCATTGATAATTCTTAGCGTAAACTTCTGGAGAAAATTGCAAGGTGTGTAAGGTTATTGGTGGAATTTGTCCACACACGGTGGTAATTTTTAATTCTTGTCCCCTTTGTTTTATTTGGGGGCTGTGCAATGCTTAATTTGACCTTTTGGATGCACATTAAGGAAATGTAACATTTGCTCCGAAAAATTAGATTATAATTAAAATTTCCAACAGCTGGACCCATTATGATCAGGCCACAATGAATTGACCTCCCCTCCTAGAACTTGAGTCCAAAAATTTGGATCCCTTTAAAAGGTTTATCCGTCCCATGGATGCCACCTCCTGATGAGTGGGTTACTCCCCTTTGTCTATTGAGAAGACATGCAATCACAGCTTAGTGAATAGCCGTGCATGAGCTCTCGCAGGTTGTTTTGTACGGTGCCCGCTCGTGACTTGGTGCAGCAGGAGGCAGCGGTATTTATAATTGGCAGGTAGTGTTGGCTTTAGCTGCGAGTGTCTGACCCCCAGAGTGAATGGACTATAAATGTGTATCTCTGCTGCTGTGTGGTTATGGAAACTATACAATGGGTGAGAAGGCTGCTGCGGCCATCTATACTAAGGTAGGGATATGTCATAGAGGAGGGCTTCAATGTTAGGTCTTTATTTTCTAAATGTGGATTAATTGATTCTATCGGGGCATATTTTCGGCAAATTCTAGTTGAGATCGTATCATCTACAATGTTCTGTTCCACTTGTTATTCTTCCTAGAAATGTATTCCTTCTCATTGGGATTTGTCCTCCAGTCTCGTACCAGCTTTACTGATCGGATAGTGTTTGTAGACCCCTCAAATTGGCAACACCCAGTTGTCAGTTTATTCATGCATTTGTTACCCCTGAATTGTTGTGACAGGGGGATCACAATTGTTTAGCAAACCAGACATGCTAACATTTAGCATTGTAGTATTCTATTATATTATGTTTTATTCTATTATAATGTTTGTATTATTCTGACCTCATTGACTTTGCACTCACATCGTTTTCTTGTCTTGCAGGAGGCAAATGTTTATAAGGGACCTTCGTCTCAAAATGAACAGATATTGAATCCGTACGTAAATCCTGATTCTGTAATCCACTACCGTCAAGATGAGTGTCCAGGGGAAAGGTTTCCCTTTGGATCTAGGGGGAAGCTTTACTGAGGACGCACCAAGACCACCGGTCCCCGGAGAGGAGGGAGAGCTAGTGACATCGGATCCCAGGCCGTTCAGCCACAGCTACTACTCCGCGAAAAGCGATGGGATCAGAAACGAGACTTCAACGGCGACACCGAGACGGCCTGACCTCGACCTGGGCTACGAACCTGAGGGCAGCGCTTCTCCGACGCCGCCGTACTTAAAGTGGGCTGAGTCGTTGCACTCTCTGCTCGATGATCAGGATGGGATTAAGTTGTTCAGAACTTTTCTGCAGCAGGAAAATTGTGCAGATTTGCTCGATTTCTGGTTCGCCTGCAGCGGTTTCCGAAAGCTGGAGCCTAGTGACTCTAAAGTGGAAAAAAGGCTCAAACTGGCCAAAGCAATCTACAAAAAATACATTCTGGACAATAACGGCATTGTTTCCCGGCAGATCAAACCAGCAACTAAAAGTTTTATTAAGGATTGTGTTTTGAGGCAGCAAATCGAGCCGGACATGTTTGACCAGGCCCAAATGGAGATACAGTCCATGATGGAAGACAATACTTACCCTGTGTTTCTAAAATCTGATATCTATTTAGAATACACTACAGTGGGAGGGGAAAGCCCTAATGTCTACAGTGACCATAGCTCGGGCTCTGGGACGGGGAAGGGGCCACCTGGATATTTACCGACTCTTAACGAAGACGAGGAATGGAAGTGTGACCAAGCGGTGGACGACGACTGTGATAGCGAATCGGTTTCCTCTAACAGACTCAACCAGAAACTTATCTTAGAAGCTGCATCGCATTGTACCGCACCAGCAAGGAGGAGGAGTGACGGGAGAGAGTTCAGGTATGGCCGAAATATAATGCTTCATATTTACTATCTGATTTTATTGCATAAGATTTTACCATGTTGACCTAATGATGAGACGCAGAAGCACTTGTGGTGGATATGTCTTCTGCATTACAGTTTTTATGGTGGAGTTTTGGTGCAGTTTTGGGAGAATTGTTTTGAGTCAAATCTAGAAATGCATTCAGCAGGATGTAGACTTTCAGCTTTTTAAATTTGGATCTTGTCCTGCTTTTCCCTTAGAAGACTCACTAGGTCTGTGTGTATTTTCCAGGTTTTGCACAATAGACAGATCCCTTACAGGCGAATACCTGGGGATTATGGTCTTGATCAATGATGGTGGACTGTTTGCACCTCAGTAGTCCCGAGCCTGAAGGTCCCCATAACAGATGTTCTCCCCTATAGGCTTTCGGATAAGGCTGTAAGTCCTATCTATGGGGCACGCCGGTGGACATTTGGTCTACCCGTTTTCCTGTCAGCGACCAGACACTTATCCCATGCACACAGGATAGGCAATTCATGCCTTGTGGTAAAACCCTCTTTAAGTGGGCAATCTAACTGTGTGCAAGTTGAAGGAAATCTACTATCAAAATCCATCATGATAAACCAGGGTCATTACTCATAGGCACCGTGACTGTGGTAATCTTCTTATGAGTTATCATCTTTCCAAAATCAACTTTGACTTGTAAAGGGCTCTTGGGGTGTTAGGAGAGCCCATCTCTCTTATACTGTCTCACCCTGCTCCCTCAGAACTTTCCACCTCCTTTAATCTCAACCCACACAGGGAGGGGAGTGCTTCTGAACAGTGTAACGGCCTATGAAGCGGCAGTATGGAGTGGCCTTCATGCTCATCATAATAATTATAAAAGTTGATTTTAGAAGGAGAATATGAATAACAAATAAAAGATACCACAGTGCCAGGGCCTGGATCTATGAGCAAGTGTCATTGGTTTATCATAATGGATTCTGATGGCAGATTTCCTTTAATGTTGAAGTGCTACAATGTGCGGTGTGACCCATGGGGTGCAGATATTGAGCCCTTCGGGGGCAGTTTTGCCTTTCTTCCTTGTTTCTGGCCTGAAGCTGCTGCCTTCTATCTGTCCGTATGAGACCTGGGGTCTTCGTAGATGACGGTGTTCTTCCGGGTCCATCACTATGCATTGCTTGCAGCGGCGGAGCATTCCTCTGGTGACAAGATGAGTTTTTTTTCCCTTCTATCCCTCAAAGCCAGAATCCTTTGTCAGAAAAATCACAGCGACAAAACGCGCGGCGGCCGTGTAACAAGACTGAGCAGGTGCACGATTCAATCCCCGGCCTTTATTATTCCCTGTCTGCAATAGATTATTAATGATAAAAATGGAGCGCATCCGCCTGCAGCCTACGGGGAGCCTCCCATTGTTCAGCTCTCTTTATTTCTCCCCGGCCGCTCAGCTTAAAGGGACGGAGATTTGCATTTCACAGTAAAATCTTCACTGTCGCCCTGTAGATCCCTTTTTATGGCTGGTTTCCGTGGCCAGAGGGCAGCACCATGTAGAATTGATTTTTTTTTTTTTTTTTTGTTCAGTGCAGCAAAAAACTGCTGCAAGGTCTGAATTGAGCCATTACTAAGTGAAATGATTAGGTCTACCAGACGTTGTTAGACCTAACAGTGATGCAAGTTTCTTGCACTGATACACTGTAACAAACTACAAGCACATGAAATATACAAAGGACCACAGTATAGAAGTGAACCCAGAGCTTATTTTACAATCGTATAGCAAGGCCATGACATCACTTCATGATAGAAGAGGGTCCGACCTCTGCCAACCCCCCGCTGTCCTAAGGATGAAGGGGCCGCAGCCCTGATTTAGCTCTGCATACCTTCCAGTGTTTTCCCTGCACAGCGGTGGCCTGGCTATAAGCTAAGCTGCAGGTCCTTGCACAGCGAGAGGCTGGGGTGCAGCTGTGCAGAGCTTCACCTCCTTCATTCCTAGGACCTTGGGGGCTCCATCAGTCATATAGAAGATTTTCCTAGTGGGAGCATTTTTATAAAATGGATAGAAAACCCCATATCCCCCCTCGGAGGAAATTCTGGGTCACGTTAGCATCTTTGTGGTTCCATCAGATGGGGAGTGATTGTCATTGCACCTCGATGACCTCGCCCTGTGTCCTTTATTCAGTCGTGACCGCGGAGGCAAAGCGAGTGGATCATGAGCACTTCTGGTCCAATGTGACACCGACACGCAAAATGTTGTGTGGGAACTGTGTGAACATCCTTTCAGAGGGAACCTGTCACCTCAAAACCTCAGACTAAGCCCCTAATGGTACCTTGTAGATAACTGTAATGTAATTTGTGTGATTTCCACGCGGATTTAGCCCAAAAAAAAGCGCTGTATTTCCCATGTTTTTCTTTCCGATTCGGTCCAGGAGGTGGGAGAGCTCGTAGAAATAGTCACCCTCTTCCCTTATCCGTGGGGTCTGACTGCTGGGACCCCCTGAGATCTGTTCTTGTGATCAGTCATGTGCACCCTCCTCACTGATCACCTTGTTATCATGTGGATAGGAGATAAGTTTAAAAACTGTGGACAGTCCCTTTATATAATAGGGAGCAATAGATTAGGGTGCACTGTGCTCCCCGCCTGCGGCATCTAGTTCTGGCCGTACACCCCGGTGGTTGTCGTGTAGCTGGGAAGCCGGACAGTCGCTGCGGTTTGTTATGCTTGTACGGATTGAGTACATCTGCGGGGCTGACGCCAGCGGCCCCGCCGTCCGCGCATGTTTACTTTCATAAGCCGCGGACCATAGAAGTTTATGATCGGCGTGACCTCATCACACATCAAAGGCTGGGGAACATATATGAAGGCTTTATGCCACGCAGGACGGATGTGAGAATGTGTGCATTCATTGCCATGGAGACGGGTTTTGCTGATGTAAGCTGCACTCCGGATTTTTTTTTTTTTCTTTATTCCTACTCACTTACAAGACGCGACTTCAAAGTCTTCCCCGGGTGATTCAGAATTTCCATGAAATATTTTTTTTTTTTTTCTGCAGTAAAAACGTTTGATGCTCTGGAAATACTGTTCTCGTTTTACACAAATACGGGCGAATCAGCTGACCTTTACAAAAAAAAAAAATTCTTAAAAAAAAAATTTTTTTTTTGGAAAGTTGATCCCTCCAGAAGTGACAGCTTGCTCATTTTTCCATCTTAACATGAAGTAACGGAACAGAGTTTTGCTATTTAATGTATTTATAGCAGATTTTTTTTCTTTTTCTGAGCACTGGATGCCGTGCGGTCACTGCCGGAGAAGATGCCTTTGATTTTTTTTTTTTTTTTTTCACAGAGCTCTTTTCATTCAGCTTCAGAAGTCTCGGAGCTGATGACATGTTTACATATAGCCCCCCCCCCCTCCGCCTATGGTGATTTGGTGCCCAGGATTCTCATTATAGCCCCTGAGAACAAGGAAACCGTCCGCCAGTAATTTCTCTTTCAAGCTGAGACTGTCAGACTGATTTTTTTTGTTTTTTTGCCGTCTTAAGTTTGCGTTAAAGTTTGGAAACCCCACCATGAAATGAAGGGGGGTGTAAGGGGTCTAATTTGGACGCTTCATGTATAATTCAGTGTGGAAAGTAGCAGGAAAGAGCAGCCGTTGTTCTGGAGGACACGGAATGTTGACGCGTTACATTGATGTATCCATTACTTTGGTGCAATTCTACTTTTCACCTCTGGGTGTGCTGTAGGAAGATTGAACACTTTCTACTTCCCTACGGATAATCGGATAAATTATTAGCAGCTGCACATCCTTGTAGGGAAAAAGTGTGTCCCCTAGAAATCCTTTTATCACTTTTGGGCTAAAAGAGAAACTGATGGCGGTTCTCCCCCCCGAGAAATTTCGCTCCTTTAATTTTTCCCAACCCATGTTTTGAGAACATGATACAGATTTTCCTCCTTTTCTGTTACATTTTTGGCTGTGAGCTAGAGCAGTGGGACTTGACACTCTTTGCCCTATTACAGTGAGATAGTGGGGGGCTCCTGCAGCCAGTTGTCTTGCACCACACATAGACAAGTAAGGAAGATGGTAATCTGGCTTAATTAGGATGCAGATTTCTACTTGTCTGATCCTCATTTCTGTTGAAATCTAAGGAGAATTGAGGAAGGGGTTAGTTGGCCAATTATTTTGTGTGTTATCAGGACCTTGCTGGAAAACCCCATGGGGGCACAGAACAAAGTTGCTTTCCTCACTCGGGCCTCTAGTTCCTCATAGAGGCAGGACTGGTTATGTCACTGTGGCCACAATATCGGGACTGGAATATTCCTTGTAGTCTAATCTGAGGATAAAAAACGTACCAGGATGTTGATTGGGTAACATAATTTATGTATGGGTTGGATTGTCTGCTCCGTAGAAGCAGAGGAAGTTGATATCTGGTGCCCATGAGTCCGAGTGGCCTGGCCACATATTCCATGGTCACCGGTTCCTGTAATACTAATGTAATGTGTGCCTGTAGGTATGTGGGGTATGTGGCCCCGATGCTTTGTCTTCCGTGTGTCTGTGGTTGCGGTGGGTCTGCGGCTCGCTGCCTCCCACCAGCCTCCTCCGCTCAGGTTTCATTACATGCAATGAGGCACAAAGCGCATTTCACTTCTTCAGCCACTTTGTGTAAATGTATCTTCTGAGTGGGCCGCTCTCCGGCTCGGGGGCTGGGGGGGTAGAGCCGCTTGCGTAAACCGTTTATAGTCATACTGGATCCATTTGTAAATTCCTCCCCTCCAGCTGAGCTGACAGGAAAGAAAAGCGTGGCCAGAAAGAGGGAGAGAGTGAGAGGGGCCCTCTAACATAGGGGGCAGAGGAGGGGGGCCCTCTAACATAGGGGGCAGAGAGGGGGGGGCCCTCTAACATAGGGGGCAGAGAGGGGGGGGGCCCTCTAACATAGGGGGCAGAGAGGGGGGGGCCCTCTAACATAGGGGGCAGAGAGGGGGGGGGCCCCTAACTAGGGGGCAAGAGAGGGGGGGCCCTCTAACATAGGGGGCAGCAGAGAGGGGGGGGGGGCCTTAACATAGGGGCAGAGAGGGGGGGGCCCTCTAACATAGGGGGCAGAGAGGGGGGGGCCCTCTACATAGGTGGCAGAGAGGGGGGGGCCTCTAACATAGGGGCAGAGAGGGGGGGGGCCTCTAACATAGGGGGCAGAGAGGGGGGGCCCTCTAACTAGGGGGCAGAGGAGGGGGGGCCCTCTAACATAGGGGCAGAGAGAGGGGGGGCCCCTCTAACATAGGGGGCAGAGAGGGGGGGGGCCCCTAACATAGGGCAGGGGGGGGCCCTCTAACATAGGGGGCAGAGAGGGGAGGGGGGGGCCCCTCTAACATAGGGGGCAGAGAGGGGGGGGGGGGGCCCCTCTAACATAGGGGGCAGAGAGGGGGGGGGCCCGCTAACATAGGGGCAGAGAGGGGGGGGGCCCTCTAACATAGGTGGCAGAGAGGGGGCCCCTAACATAGGGGGCAGAGAGGGGGGGGGCCCTCTAACATAGGGGGCAGAGAGGGGAGGGGGGGCCCCAACATGGGGAGGCAGAGAGGGGGGGGGCCGCTAACATAGGGGGGGCAGAGGGGGGGGGGCCCGCTAACATAGGGGGCAGAGAGGGGGGGGGGCCCTGCTAACATACATGGCCCCGAATATTACAGGGGAAATCATTACCACAGTACCAGTCCCCAGGTGTCCCCTGCGTCAGGATGAGCCCACCAGGTATAGTTACTGGGAGCACTGGCCGCTAATTAATCCGTAGAAGGGTTATCCATAGTTATACCAACTTGGCTTCTTCCTTCAAAGAGCAGCGCCACCCCCGTCCACAGGTTGTGTGTGACATTGCAGCTTCGTTCAGTTTCATTTTGTTGTCTGCAGGATTGCCGTTCAGAGTCATCTGATGTACAGGGGCGTAAGTTCAGGGGATTCGGGGTCATCTGGGCTTTCCCTAATGATCATAAATGGCCTCGGTCACCCCTGAAGAAGTGACGGCACTGTCATCGGTGGTCGGCAGAGTAGCAAGACCGGCTGTTGTCTAGGATTAGAAAGCTCGGCACAGCGCCATATCTGTCCGCAGGTTAAATGCGGTACTGCAGCTTGGTTTTGTTTTCTTGGCCTTGGAGCAAAGTTGTAACATGTTTCATGGGTGACTTTCCCAAATAAGGACTATCCTGACCCTCGATATGGTCATGTGACTGCTATGAATACTGTTAGTCACATGACCTCATTGGTGGCTAGATGAGCGCGCAGCCAAGTGGGACTGAGCACACTGTGGGACTTTTTTTTTAGTATATTTTTTTTTTTTTTTTGTGGTTGGGGTTCTTTAAATGAGCTTTTTATGATCCAGCATTGCTTCGGGCAGCCGCAGCGTTTCCTCCTGGCGCTGGTTTAGTACATTACGCAACGCGAGGCTCATTGACCTCATAGGATGAGACAGACGCCGGATAACGCCTCCCATCCTCCTCTGTTCTCATGCAAGTCGCTGCGCGCCACCAGGCGCACATTATACAACCGGAATGAGAATCCACAGTCATAAAATATTCCAGATGTGTTCGCGGGTCAGAGGTCGCAAACTTGTAAATGAGAACAAGGTGGAAGATTATTCATACGGAGATGGAAGGGAAGGAACTTTCCCTAAGTCCGCGCTACGTGTGGATGTTCAGCGCGGGTGTTTAGGATTGAAATGACAGAGCCGCAGTGAAGACTGACACGGTCTTTGTAGTAGGAGGAACCAAGGAGTGGGGTGAACGGTTATGTGGGACACATTTAGGGGTTGCACAGCCCCCATTGACACCACTTGCGTGCTATGGCCTCGATTTATTCCAACATCTGTGCTGCACCTGCGTCCCATTAAAGGAGTTTCCCATGAAAGGCATTTATGCTATATCCACAGGATATCCCATAAATGTCTGATGGGCGCAGGTCCCACCTCTAGGACCTACCTCAAAAACCAGATCTAACGGCTTCAAATGTTATCATGTGTGAAAATCTGACCAGTTTAAGGATCCTGAATGACTGCTGTAACTATAGATGGTCAGGTTTTGGTTGTCAGTGGGTCGGACATTGACTATGTAGAGGGGCTGTCCTCTTCCTTCTGGAGGAGAGCTCATTAGCATACATAGCCCCAGAGAACATTGCCTTTAAGACTCCATACACACAGCACGTTGCATGCAGACCGGTTTTTCCGCACGCCCCGTGTTCATCAATCACATCCCAAATATTTGTCCTGCTCTGTGATCAAAGGGCTCATTGTGGCGGTGACTCTTCTATTGGTTACGTGGGATCGGAAACTTCCGTGACGAAAATACAAAAGTATGGACAATGAGATATTGATAGGAAGCGCAGATCTGCTCCGATGTCGTGTGACGGCTCTTCCCTTCTGTGTAGTGTTATATGGGACAGCAAGCTGTGGTTAAGACTGTCCCTTTTAGGGCATGCTGGGAGTTGTAGTATTCTTGCAGCTGGGGAGTCATAGGTTAAATGTATAGCACTGCAGACAGTGCTATGTATTGTCCACAGCATTTCTGTGATAGCAGGACAGAAGCAGTGGGGGCGTGTCCTCACACTGCTGCGCTCTCCCACAGTCAGTGTTTGGTATTAGCCCTGGAGAGCTGTGGAATCAGACCTTTGTGTTCGCTGCAGGACCATGGGAATATGGATATATTTTTGAGGATTATAGCTTCTACAAGTGCACAGGAGGGTTGTCCTCACACTGCTTTGCTCTCTGCATTCAGTTTTGAGTATTGTCCCTGGAGAGATGTGTGATCAGACCTTTGTGTAGGTTAGTAGCAGAAGGACTGTGATATATGGATTTATACTCCATTTTTGGATAACTTGGGGCGTGTTCTATCCACAGCCGGAGTTGGCTATTGGCCCTGTAGAGATTTGTAATAATAGGGGTGTAGTTGCCCCACTGGGGTGTTTGCCCTCACACTGCTATTTTCTTAGCTCCCTGCATTAAGCTGCACCACAGCCCTCCATTTCTACTCTGAGTGACTGCTGTAGCACTGAAGGGTTGGGTAAATTGCTTTTTGGGTGCCCCTAGTCCTATCAGAATTTATCTGTTGTATCAATCAGGCCCCTCTGTGTGGGATTAGGGGAGGGGCTTATGTCTGCAGGATCAGACTATTAGGGCCTTTATTTGTAGTCTGTTGCTGTGGAGACACAGAGCTGCTCTAGAGTACAGCATGTGCTGCACCTCACTTCTTTTAATCCAAAAAGTATAAAACCTGGTTAAAAAAAGAGTTCCCCTCATAATGTGACAACCGAGCATCTAGGAACCCTAAAATTAAAAGTTTGCTAGTTGATTTAATCCAGTCCTCCAGTAAACTCAATTAAGAAAACCTATAAGGGACTTGTTCAGATGAGACTTTTTTTATGTGATTAATTAAATTAGTATTTCTGTCTTTGTCTCCCCTCAGGCCGGGGACGTGGAGGGAGCCTGTTAACCCTTACTATGTCAACACTGGGTATGCAATGGCACCGGCCACCAGCGCCAACGACAGCGAGCAGCAGAGTATGTCAAGTGACGCGGACACCATGTCTCTGACGGACAGCAGTG
Source organism: Engystomops pustulosus (assembly GCA_019512145.1). Lineage (NCBI taxonomy): Eukaryota > Metazoa > Chordata > Amphibia > Anura > Leptodactylidae > Engystomops > Engystomops pustulosus. The sequence goes on along the minus strand of WNYA01000498.1, from coordinate 98,789 downwards.
TGTAAGTACCAGCACCTACCTTCACCTACTTACCCTCTAAAGACTCCTGGAAAGCCCCAATGAGGATGGAGGCAGGATGGGGGGAAAGTATATTTACCTTACTGCAACTCCTGGTCCTTACACTGGAATTTTCCCACGAACAAAAGTTAGGCCTTGTCCACGGGATAGGATCTAACGTGCTGATCAGTGGGGGTGTCCGTGATGAGACCCCCACAGATCACCAATCTCTATGGAGCTGACGGTGAGCACAGCGCTGGGCAATTTCCATAAGCTACATAGAGATTAATGAAGCAGAACGGGCATGCCGGCGTCTGCTCGACTACTCTGACGTAGTGCCCAGGGGTCTGACGGAGGTAGGTGGAACCCCATCGGACCCCTCATTTTCGTGATCTGTGGGGGGTCTCATCACTGAGACACCCATTGATCAGTAAGTTGGGCCCTATCCCAACTTGTGTTCGTTGCGTTTCCCTTTTAATATTTTTGAGCCCAGATGGGGTCGCAGGACCCGTTACAGTGTGAGCTGTGTCCTGGGACCAGGCAACAACAAATAAAGTGATGTACCGTGGTCCGAGGAGGCAACTCCCTGTAGACCAACCCAGGCACGGAAACCCGAAGTACTGGAGCATTGTGGGATATGGTGATGGATAAACCCCCGATTCCTGGAAATTGGAAACGTGCATGATAAATCACCGACATAACTAATAGATCCAGGCACCGTGACTGTGGTATCTTATTATATTTGTTATCCATGGCCTCCTTCCTTCTATAATCAACATTTGAAATTATTCTGATGAGCCTGAAAGACTCTAGGGGGGTGTTTACAGAGCCCCCTCTACTGTGTGAGATTACATCTGGCAGCAGGAGGGAGAAGAAAGAATTGAGACAGTGTAATAGCCTGTGAAGCTAAAGCACAGAGTGGCTCTGGTAACACCCCATTGAGCCCTTTAGGTTCATTAGCAGAATTTTTGAAAGTTGATTTTAGAAGGAAAGAGGCCATGTATAAGAAATCTAATAAGATCACCACAGTCACATTGCCTATGAGTAAGTTTCCTGGGTTTATCACAATGGATCTTGGTGGTAGATTATTATTAAATTAGTAATTATTAAGCACTGATCTTCCTGCCCCCGCATTTCATGTGACCTGACGCCTTGTCTCCTCTGTATTACAGCGATGGGGTTCCTCCATATAGATTACGGAAGCACCATCGCCGGGAAATGCAAGAAAGTGCCAAAGCCAATGGACGTGTGCCACTACCTCACATTCCAGTAAGTGCAGGGGGGATATGTTTTTTAAGGGGGCGGTCACAGGTATGTGATCAGTCCTCTGGCATATGATGCTATATGGGGGGAGTAGATGTCTGACCCGTGTATAGAGCCCATCAGGGAAGCATCTCCTCCGCACATGAAGGCTGCGGTTTCGGACCTCTAGACATGCTGTGTACACATCTTGTAAGGCGCCAGTCAGGGCAGATGAGCAGCAGATGATGAATCCTTCCCTTATGTTCCCACATTTGTCATGTTTCATGCATTAGCCCCATGTTTCCAGCAGAGGAAGTGATCATAAATACACGAGGCCGACTCCGGGTAATTGACACTGACGGGCTCGTCCCTCTCCTTGTCCCTGATTAAAGTCATGTAAATGAGAATCCCATCGCCTTAACTGGTCATTTGCATAATCTGCCCCGCCCACTGTTGCTTTTTGACACTTGATCCAAAGCTGATTAAACAACTGGACCCTGTGTGGCGTATTCACAACTGGGGGTCGCGGGGGCTGACTGCTAGACGTGTCTGGAGTTATGACTGTAAATATGATTTACTTTGGAGAGTGTAATATTCCTTTAATCCGCTTTAATGCAATATGCAACGCGGCCACTATTCTATGTATGGTGCTCGGCGCACATCCAGACACTGCGGCCTCTTCAGGCAGCTGATCACCGGGGGTGCTGGTGTTTGGCCTCCTCCCGGTTTACATATTAATAATCTATAGGATGCCCATCCATATGGCTTTTGTTACACATATGGATTTGATAGAGAGGGGTCCTCCACGTAGTTCCATACGTGGTTACACGGCATTATCATAGTCATTCTTCACTTCCTGATTACTTCATGACTTGCAGTGCAGAGGTGGAGTTCAGCTGCCACCGAAATCTGCAGCACGTCCACCACGTGTGCTCCCAGACTAAGCGGGAAGGTGGCACACGAGCGCACAAGAGCTCCATGGCGCCCCCTGCACATACACAGAGAAGTCGCAGGGGTTCCACGGTCTAATATCACCGATCTATAGAAATACAGACGTTTCTGCCGTGAGTCTGATACATGTGAATAGGCCCCCACCATCGAGGAGCTACAACTTTTGGAAATGGTTGCAAATCAGAAGTGACTGTAAAATTTTTCTTTTGCCTCCTAATTAAAGGGGTTCTCCATTTATAGCATTTAGGCCCAATCCTCAGGCTAGTGCCTAACTTGCTGATAAGTGGGGGGGGGGGGTCTAAGTGATGGGACCTTCACGGATTATGAGAACAGGGATCCGTTTTAGCTCCAGCGTACTTCAAGATGGGTAGAGCAGCCGGTCAGGCATGTGTTGGCTACTCTAGTCATCTCTATGGCGCTGACAGAGATTGCTGAGTACGGCGCTTGGTATTTCTTGCAGAGACATAGAGATGAATGGAGCAGCCGGCGACTGGCTGCTCCGGTCAACTCCAGCGCAACAGGGGTACATTCCTGAAGTTTGTGGGGGTCCCTTGACTGAGACCACACCAATCAGAAAGTTGGGGCCTATTTTGCAATGCTGGAGCACCCCTTCAAGTAGCAATAAACCATTGAGAACGTGGACCCCCTGTGCTGAGGACTTGCTTCTCTATACACCAGGGGGTGCAAGGACATCTGATTTTGGGGTCTCTGGGGGTCACACTACATTGCACCTCCACCCGTCATGGAGCTTAATCCCATAATCTAAATGTGAAGCCTTATTATTGCCGAGCCATTTATTGTACCGTGTTGTTGTCTCCCCAGCGTACGTATCACATGCCAAAGGATATTCACGTCGATCCTGAAAAATTTGCTGCTGAGCTGATCAGTCGCCTGGAGGGAGTCCTGAGAGACCGCGAGGCGGAACAGAAGCTGGAGGAGCGACTGAAACGCGTGCGAGCTGTGAGTGTCCCGCATGCTATAAAGCCACCACACAGTATACAGTATACACTCCAGTAGGTGTTAGCTGCTCCATCTTCATAAGATCCGTTGTCATAGTCAGAACACGGCCGGTTCATTGCTCTCGCAGCCAGATAGCCTGGCATTTAACACTGCAGCTCATATATTATTAGGATGCCAGCGCTCCCTTCCCTGCTCACACACAGGAGGTAGGTACAACGTTATGTAATCAGCCCCTCCGTAGACAAGGAGGAAGGATGTGTTACAAGTCTGCCACCTAGTGGCCAACAGCATTCCAGCAGCTTACATTATTCCATCATATTGAAGGGGGAAAAGTAAAGCTTAAAGGTAATGGAAAAAAGCACAGTTTCTGACTTTGTATAATGGCTTTGCCTCATATTGCAGCACAGACCTATCTTAATGGGTCTAAGCTTCATCTAGGCCATACAACCAATGTAAGGGTTGTCACGGGTTACACTTGGTCTCTATCTGCAGTAGGCCGGATCACTTATTGTAAGAACCGGGGACCTGTGAGCCCATCATGTGGATGTACTACTGATGTGCATGGTCATTGTTGCTCCATTCGTTTGTATTTTGTGCGCAGTCCCATAGAAGTGAAGTATTGGCCATGCACACTAGTGCACCATCTCCGGGAATCACAGGATTTGGTTGTTCTGTAATTGGGGGATTAGTGCATATTTTGGGAAAACCAATTTAAGGTAGTCATTTCCATTTCTTGTAACAACGTGCCGGGTTAAGTAACTCTATTCCATTTTCTAACCCACCGTAGGAAGAAGAAGGGGACGATGCTGACGTCTCCTCAGCACCTTCAATGGTTAGCCACAAATTGCCTTCAAGCCAGCCTGTGCATCATTTCGGTTCTCGATATTCCGAGATGGGCAACGTCGGGATGCAGATCAGAGATGCCCATGAGGAAAATCCAGAATCCATTCTCGATGAACACGTGCAACGCGTCATGAAAACCCCAGGATGCCAATCTCCGGGCCCTGGTCGCCATTCCCCAAAGCCACGCTCACCAGATGGTCACTTAAGCAAAGGCCTTCCCGGGTCTGTGGGTACAATGCAGTCTGGGCACAGCAAGCACTCGGCCAAGTCTGGCTCCAAATTGGAAGCGCCCAACTTGTATCACCACAAGCATGTCTACCACCACGTGCACCACCACAGCGGCGTGAAACCCAAGGACCAGATAGAGGCCGAGGCCACGCAGAGAGTGCAAAGCAACTTCTCATGGAATGTAGACCCTCATAACTATGCAACCAAATCCCGCAATTATGCAGAGAGCATGGGAATGGCCCCCAATCCTATGGATTCTTTAGCCTACAGGTAAGCTCCGTGATATCTCATGATGGTAAAATGTTTCCTTCTTTTCTGCATCACTAGGACATCTTGGTATGCAAGAAAAAGAAAGCAAAAAAGGAAGGAAAGCGCAAATATTGTGTAGGATTTTCAGGTTGTTGGATTATTCTTCAGACGTGAAGGAGGGTCCTTCCTTCACTTTTGAAGAATAATCCAAAATGGTGAAGTTTTTGCCGCTTTTTTTATTACAAATCTCCTCTTTTCTTCCAGTGGTAAGGTCAGCATGCTGGCCAAGAGAAATGCAAAGAAAGTGGATTTTGGAAAGCTTGAAAGTGCCGCGCACGAGATGCCTGTGGTCCCCGATGACATGGAGAGACACCAGAAGATAATGCAGTGGATAGCGGAGGGGGAGAAGGAGATCAGCAGACACAAGAAAACCGTCCATAGGTCAGTGACCGCCTGCTGTATCAGATAGGGGGACATGACATCTAATGGGGAACTTCTGTGCCCTTTGTATGCTCCAGGTTTACTCTCCACTCACATCCAGAGCTGCAGATACTGAGTTTTTTTTTTTTTGCAGATTTCACCCCCTGGTAGTGTATAATTTGCAAAGAGTTAATAAAATCATTCCATGCATGAAGGATTGTGCATGCAGCTTTGGGTGTCATTGGGGTCGCTGATAATGTATCTACAGCAACTAAAGCTACACCTTTAAAGTAGATGTAACTGGTAACGCGATTGGCCGGAATTTTTGGTCGAATTCTCACTTTGTGGTGTCCTGAGATATAACTTTATCACTTCTTCCCGCAGCTCATCAGGTGCCAAGAAGCAGTCCGCTCATGATGTGCCTAGACCACTCTCCATAGAACGGCCGGGTGCAGTCCATCCCTGGGTCAGCGCTCAGCTACGCAACGTGGTGCAGCCCTCTCACCCCTTTGTCCAAGACCCTACAATGCCGCCCAATCCCGCCCCCAATCCACTGACACAGCTGGAAGAGGCCCGGCGGAGGCTGGAGGAGGAGGAGAGGAAAGCTGGGAAAATGCAAATGAAGCAGAGGTAAGCAGCCGCGTACTGCTCCATCCTACTACTAAGAGAGTCCATACTTGCAGCCCTTCCCTTCATCTTGAGGGTTTTCTTTGTTTAATGCATTTGGGGCACAAGCAGGGGCCAATGTGACCTCATTACTAGTGCACCGTACTTTACCTATCCTTAACCTATCCTACACCTGGCTCTCCTGCAGCGCCTCCTTAGTGGAAGTTGAGTGTTCATTGAAGTCATTGATCTGTCTATACAATTTTATAGATCCCCTTTCCACAAGAGAGGTGATAACTGGCTGATCGGGGGGCGGGCTGGAACTGCTACTGATCTCAAGAACCAAACCCCCACAGTCTGGTGAATGGGGGGGGTCTTGTTTTCTTACAATGGGGTGGAGCGGTAGGAGGAGCAAGCATCCATTCATCCAGCTCAGTTTAATCTGAGGGATCAGTCTCAGGGGGTCCCCACCAATCAGCTATTTTTGCCCTCTAACGCTTTAAGACTGCCGAGGGTTCAACTTTTAGGATTGTATCCCCAGAACTGCTCCACAGCCTTCTATCATCTACTCGGTGTTGCATACTTCCATAGGCAGATTCACAGCAGAGAGAGAGTGCTGTGGGGCACAGCAGTGTGAGGACATGGAGATGCTACAATCCTGGAATAGAAATACATATGTATCACAGTCCTGCTGCTACTAACAACATACACAAAAGTCTGTTTACACATCTCTCCAGGGACAATACCAAACACTGACTGCACAGAGCACAGCAGTGTGAGGACCCGCCTCCAGCGCCCATAGAGAAGATACAATCCTGTAATATAAATCCACCGTTGTAGTGTCACGGGAGCTTTAGAGGTCTGTGGCTGTAGGGCATCTTCTAATCTGTGGGGGTTGTTCTCTAGGTATGTGCAGGAGGTTATCCAGCGGGGGCGCTCCACTGTCAGGCCGGCGTGTATCCCACTGCTGTATGTGGTGCCAGCGGTCTCGGACATGGACCTTTCGGAGTCGCAGTATGTGCCACCCTTCTTTCCGTGTGCAGTGATGTAGTCCTTAGCGGCCCCCTATATGTGTGTCATCGTCTCGGCTTCTTGTTGCCCCCTTTCTCCTGAACCTTTGCTGTGAATTAGTCGTCCGCCCCCCCCCCCCCCCCCCCCCCCCCATAGATGTGATTTGTGCTGCACATGTCATATATTGCTTTGGTCGCTATGACTAGTGAGTGAAATGATGGGAGTTATACCCCATCCTTTGACCGCAGCAGCAGGACTGTGAAATATGGGTTTATATTAGAGGATCTGAGTGCACTGGGAATGTGTCCTCACACTGATGTGCTCTGAGCTCTCTGCAGCCAGTGTTAGGTATTGTAGCAGCCGCTCTGTGGGTTTATATTCCAGGATTCCTTACACTGCTGTGCTCTGTGCAGCCAGTGTTGGTTACAGAGCATGCATCCCTCCCCTTTAAGAACGCATTGACACCAATCATATGAGGGATACGTTGCGTGTCCTGTATCCTCCGGTCTTCTGTTGCCTCCCAGCACAAACAGAGATGAAACTGGAGCAGTAATCTAAACAGCGGGCCACGGGGTGCCCGGCCCCCATCACCCCTGCAGCCAGTGGAGCGCGGTCACCAGGCAACAGAAGAGAAACAATAGCAAATAATGGAACATTCCTCCCTCGCAGGACGTACGCAGCCTTCCGAAAAATCATGTTCTGACTGCGGCATCATTAGTCAGGCTCTCGTTGTTGCCGAATGTTAAATCGGGTTAAAGTGGAAAAATTAATGGGCCTAAAAAACACTTTCTCTACCCCTAATGCGCAGGGTCTGGTCATACTGATCCACACAGTGCAGGACCCCTTATGTCTGCAAGCGTTTCAGAGACACAGGAAGGGTCCCAGACATTAATAATTAAAGGGATTTTCTGGGCTAACAATATTGATGTCCTATCTTATAAGTCTCCCATATCAGACTAGCGGGGGTGCAACATCTGTCGCCAATGTGCTATTCATAATGGAGATGGAGGCAGACAGCGCCACTCTGTCTAGTGGATGAACAGAGGCACTGCAACTTAGATACTGTTCATATGAATGGAATCTAATCTGCAGTAACCTGGTCTGACCACTACGCAGAGAATGGCGCTGTTTACTACCGGTAATATTGTCTGTCAGCTGATCTGTGGGGGACCAAGCAATTCGGCACATGTATACACATTGGGGGCTTCCCGGCAATTAACCCTTTCACTCCTTTATTCCCGCATCAGGGTCAAGCCACAAAAGAAAGACGGAAAAAGCTCCGGACCCGGTGATATTGTGGTAGCCTACTACTTTTGTGGAGAACCCATTCCCTACAGGACCATGGTGAAAGGTCGGGTGGTGACCCTGGGACAATTCAAGGAGCTGCTTACGAAGAAAGGAAACTACAGGTAAAGGTTTCGTACTTAAAGATGTTGACGTCTGCTCCTTGGGATTAGACCTTCCATATCTAATTAGATCAGTGATCCTCAAACAGGACTCCTGTGCTTGGGTCAAGTGTCAGCCCCTCTCCGTTTTAGAGATTGATGCCTGTTCTGAGGATAAACTGTTAAAATTCATGGACAAACCCTTAAAATAAAGTTAGTAAATAAGTGATATGGTTTGTGTAATGAAAAGTTTTGCAATTTTCTAATATACTTTTCATTCTTGATCATGATCTCTGCTTGCTGTCCGTCTATAGGAAGCTTCCAGTGGACATAAATCTTTCTGTGGTCATGTGATGTCACACAGGTGCATGTTGTATCTGAGTAATCAGAGCTGTGTAATATAAGTACCTGTCACATGACCAGGGACCTAACGAGCTGTGCACCTGTTTGACATCACATGACCAGGGATAGATAACGAGTTGTGCACCTGTGACCTCACATGACCATGGAATAGATAACGTGTAGTGCACCTGTGGGACATCACATGACCGGGGATTTAACGAGCCGTGCACCTGTGGGACATCACGTGACCAGGGATAGAGAACAAGCCATGCATCGGTGTGACATCAAATGACCAGGGACAGATAACGAGTCTCACATGACCAGGCATAGATAACGAGTTGTGCACTTGTGACATCACATGACCATGGAATAGATAACGTGTAGTGCACCTGTGGGACATCACATGACCGGGGATATTACGAGCCGTGCAGTCATGCAAAGCGCGCACATTATACAACCGGAATGAGAATCCACCAAGTCAAAATATTCAGATGTTGTTCGCGGAGTCAGTGGTGGGTCCCATGAGGGTCCGCCTCAAATTTGTATAAATGAGAAAGAACAAGCGGAGGTATGCGAAGATTTTCGTATTACGGCGTATGAGGCATGGAGGATGGAAGAGGCAGGAAATTTCCGCCTAAGTGCTCCGCGCTACGTGTTGCAGTCGGAGGTTCAAGCGCGGTGTTGTTGTTTAGTTTTGTTTAGGATTGAAATGAAGAGCCGCAGTGAAGACTGAAACGGTCTTGTGTAGTAGGAGGAACAAGGAAGGAACAAGGTAGTGGGGTGATAGGTGATTTGGGAGGTGAACGGTTATGTGGCGACACCATCTTGTAGGGGTTTTTTGCACAGCCCCCAATTGAACACTTGCGTGCTATGCACCTCCCGCTATCGATTCTATTTCCCAACATCTGTGCGTGACGGCGTCCAATTTGATTAAATTAAAGGAGATTTGGAGTTTTCCCATTGAAAGGCATTTACTGCATATCCACCAGGGTATCCCATATCCAAGTCTGATGGTGCGCAGGTCACCAGCTCTCTCGACTAGGACCTGACCTTCAAAACACCAGAATCTTCTAATCGGGCTTTCTAAAATGTTTCTATTGTGTGAATAATTGACCAGTTTAAGGAATCCTGATATTGATGCTGATGTTTGCTATTGTTGTAACTATATGAGGTCAGGTTTTTTTGGTGTCAGGGCGGGTTCGGACTATTTCCATTCGACATGTAGAGGGTGTGTCCTCTTTCCATTCTGGAGGAGGAGCTCATAGAGGATACCAGCCGCATGAGAAACATTGCCTCTTCAAGATCCATTTAAGAATCTCATACACACAGCACGTTTGCATTGCAGACCGGTTTTTTTCGCACGCCCCGTGTCTCAATCACATCCCAATATTTGTTCCTGCTCTGTGATCAAAGGGCTCATTCTGTGGCGGTTATGATCTTATATTGGTTACGTGTGGGGGATCGATAACTCCGGACGAAAATACTAAAAAGTCAGGGTCTGAATGAGATATTGATAGGAAGCTGCAGATCTGCCTCGATGTAGTGTTGGTTGGATGACGAGGCTCTTCCACTTCTCGTGTAGTGTTATATGGGACAGCAAGCTGTTGGTTTTAAGAATGTCCCTTTTAGGGCCTGCTGGCGCGGAGTTGTCGGTAATGTAGTTTATCCTTATTTAGCAGGTGGGGACAGGGGGAGAGTCATAGGTTAAATGCTATAGCACTGCAGACAGTGCTTGATTGTCACACACATTTTGTCGATTAGAAGGACAGCAGAAGCCCAGCAAGTGGGGTTGGTTCACGCAAGCACGAGTGGGTGGCGTGTCACTCACCCACTGCTGCGCTTCCCACAGTCAGGTGTTGGTATTAGCCCTGGAGAGCTGGGTGGAATCAGACCTGTGTTTGCTGCAGGACCAGGGGAATAGGAGTCTATATTTTTGAGGATTTAATAGATTCTACAAGCACAGACGCAGGTTTGTTTCCTCAACTGCTTGGCTACTGTCTGAATTCAGTTATTTGAGCTACTTTGCCGCTGGAGCAACTGAGAGAGATGTGTGATCAGACCTTTGTTGTAGGTTAGTAGCAGAAGGACTTGTGATATATGGATTTATACTCCATTTTTGGATAAACTTGGGGCAGTGTTCTATCCGCACCGACGGAGTTGGCTATTGAGCCCTGTTGTGGTAGAGATTGGTAAAAGTAGGGGTGTAGTGCAACCAACTGGCGGTGTGTTTGTCCCATCATAACTGCTATTTTCTTAGCTCCCCCCTGCATTAAGCTGCAAACAGCCCTCTCCATTTCTACTGTCTGAGTGACTGCTGTAGAACGAGGGTTGGGGTAAATTGTTTTGGGTTGCCCCTAGTCCTATCAGATTTATCTGTTGTATCAATCAGGCCCCCTCTGTGTGGGATTAGGGGTGAGGGGCTTATGTCTGCAGGCAGACTACTAGGGTCTTTATTTGTAATTGTTGCTGTGGGACACAGAGCTGCTCTAGAGTAAAGCATGTGCTGTTGAAACCTCACTTCTTTTAATCCAAAAAGTAATACAACCTGCTGTAATAAAAAAAGTTCCCATCATAATGTGACAACGCGCATCTAGGAACCCTTAAAATTAAAAGGTTGCTAGTTGATTTAGATCCAGTTCCTCCAGCAGTCAACTCAATTAAGAAAATCCTATAAGGGATCGTCTATGTTCACGAATGAGCTTTTTTCGCATCCGTCGTGATTTAATTAAATTAGTCATTTCGTATTGTCTCCCTGCAGGAAGCCCAGGCAATGGACCTGTGGAGAGAGCTATTCGTTAACCTTACTGGTCAAAACACTGGTATTGCAATAGGCACCGGCCACCAGCGCCAACTAGACGCGAGCAGCGTACAGATGCTATGTCAAGTGGACGCGAGACACCATGTCACTCTGCCTGGACCAAGCTCGAGTCTGTGTAAGATCTACAGCACCTACCTTCTACTCTAGCATTACCCTCTTAGTCACAGACTCCTGGAAAGCTCCCAAAGAGGTGGATGGAGACACGCGATGGGGAGTGGAGAAGTATATGTACCTTACTTGCAACTCGCCTGGGTCGCTTACACTGGAAATTTCCCACTGAACAAAAGTATAGGGCCTTGTACAGGGTGATAGGATTCTAACGTGCTGATCAGGGGGGTGTCTCGTGACGAGAGACCCACACAGAATCAACAATCTGATGGAGCGATGCACGAGTCATGAGAAGTGAGATGGCGGACTTTCCATAAGCTAAATAGAGATTAATAATGACAAGATACGGGCTGCCGGTCTGGGCTGCATCGAATACCTGACAAGAGTGGTAGTGACCAGGGGTCTGACGGAGGTAGGTGGAACTCCATAGGAGGCCCATCATTTTCGGGATCTGTGGGGGGTCTCGAGTCACTGATGACACCCACTGAGTCAGTAAGTGGGGACCCTGTCCATACTGGTGTGAGTTTGCGTCTTCACTCTTCTTAATATTTTTGAGCCCAGATGGTGGTCGCAGGACCGCGTTACAGGTGAGCACTGAGCTGTGTCCTGGGTTTGGGACCAGGCAACACAAATAATACGGATATTGTACCGTTGGTCCGAGTGGAGGGACAACTCCGACTGTTAGACTGTAACCAGGCACGGAGGAAACCCGTAAGTACTGGGGAGCATAAGTTACTGGAGCATTGGGGGATTGTATGGTGATGGGATAAACCCCACGCGCTTCCTGGAAAATTGGGAAACGTGGCATGATAAAATCACCGGAATAACTATAGATCCATGGCCACCGGATCTGTGGTATCTTCACTAAATTTGTTATCCAAGGCCTCCTTCCGTCTTATAATCAACATTTGAAAATTATTCTGATGAGCCTACTGAAAGACTCTAGGAGGGGCTGTTGGTACAGCAGCCGCACCTGTCTACTGGTGAGATTAACATCTTGGGCAGCGGGAGGAGAAGAAGGAGACAAAGAATTGAGACATGCTAATAGCCGTGTGAAGCTGAAAGCACCAGAGTGGATTCTGTGGGTAAAAACACCCACCATTGAGCCCGTTTAGGTGTCATTGCAGAAGTAGCTTGAAGTTGAGTTTTATGAAGGACAAGAGGCCATAAGGTTGTATAAGGTAAACTAATAAGATCACCACATGTCACATGCATATGAGTAAGTCCTGGGGTTATTCACACTTGGATTCTTGGTGGTAGCATATTATTTTAATTAGTAATAGACAGCACTATCTTCATGCCCCTGCCCCCGCATTTCATGTTGGACCTGACGTCTTGTCTCCTCTGTATTAAGCAATGGGGTTCCTCGCCTATTATAGATTACGGAAGGTCACCACGCGGGAGGAAATGTCAAGGAGAAAAGAAGTGCCTAAAGCCACATGGACGTGTGCTCATACCTCACATTCATAGTGAAAGATGACCAGGGGGATATGTTTTTTAAGGGGAGCGGTCAACTAGGACGTGATCAATCCTCTGGCATTGCTGCTATATGGGGGGAAAGGTTAGATGTCTGACCCGTTGGTCATAGAAGCCATCAGCGAAACGACATCTCCTTCAGCATGAAGGCTGCGCGTTAAGCCGGTACCTCTAGACATGCCTGTGTAAACATCTTGTAATTGCGCCAGCAGGGCCAGAATGAGTCAGAAGAGCAGCAGATGATGAATCCTTCCCGTAGGTTGTCCCACATTGTCATGTTTCATGCATTAGCCTCCTATGTTTACAAAGCCAGACGGAAGTGTTGACATAAATACACGATGGTCGACTCCGGGAGTAACTGAACCGACGGGTCGCCACCTCTACCTTGTCCACTGATAGTCATGTAAATGAGAATCCACGCCTTAAACTGGTCATTTCATAATCTGCCCCGCCCAACTGTTGCTTTTGACACTGATCCAAAGCGATTATAACAACTGGACCCTAGCTTGTCAGGCGTATTCACGAAAACTGGGGGTCGCCGGGAGGACTTGGGGGCGGGCGACTGCTAGACACGAGTCTGGAGATGATGACTGTAAATATTGTTACTTTGAGAGAGTCTGTAATCCTTTAATCGCTTTAATGCAATATGCAACGCGGGCACACCTATTCTTGTGTATGGTGCTCGGCGAACATCCGTACACTGATGTGCCTCTTCAGCAGCTGATCAACGGTGCGTGTGGGTTTTTGTTGTGCTTGCCTCCCGGTGTTACATATTAATAAGTCGATAGGATGCCCATCCATATGGATTTGTATACACGTGTTATGGATTTGATAGTGTGAGGTGGTCCTTCCACGTAGTCCGCATACGATAGGGTACACGGCATGACATGCAGGAGTCATTCTTCACTTCCTGATTACTTCATGCCTTGCAGTGCAGAGGTGGAGATTCAGCTGCCACGCCAGGAAATCTTGCAGCAACGTCCCACGTGTGCTCCCAGATAAGCGGAATGGTGGCACCCGAGCGCACAATGGGCTCCATGGGCCCCCTGCACATACACAGAAGTCAGCAGGGGTTCACTAGGCTCTAATATGCACGATCTAGTAAAAAATGCAGAAGTTTCATGCCTTTGAGGTCTGATACATTTGGAATAGACCCACCATCGAGGAGGCTACAACTTTTGTGAATGGGTTGTGCAAAAGCACGCTGACTGTAAAAATTTTCTAGCCTCTAAGTTAAAGGGGTTCTCCATTTTATAGCATTTAGGCCCAATCCTCAGGCTAGTAGCCTATACTTGTGATAAGTGGGGGGGTGGGTCTAAGTATGATGGGCACCTGTCGAGCGTGGGGCGGGGCGGAAGAAATTTATCGAGAACAGGGATCCGTTTAGCTCCAGCGTACTTCAAGATGGGTTAGTATAGCTTCATTTAGAGCAGCCGATGATCAGGGCATGTGTTGTGCAGGCTACTCTTAGTCATCTCTTGGCAGCTGACAGAAGATGTGCTGAGTTACGGCGCTTGAGTATGTCTTGCAGAGACATTAGAGATGAATGGAGCAGGCCGGCGACCTGTGCTGCTCCGGTCAACTTTTCCAGCGCAACAGGGGTACCACTCCTAGAAACGTCGTGGATGGGATGTCCATTCAACTGTAGACGACCACACCCAATCAGAAAGTTGGGGCCTATTGCAATGCTGGAGCAACCCCTTTCAAGTCAGCAATCAAACACATTGCGAGAACCGTTTTGTGGAGTCCCCTGTGTGAGGGAACTTGCCCTCGTCTATACACCAGGGGGTGGCAAAGGACATCATGATTTTGGGCGGTCTCTGGGGGTCTACACTACATTGCACTCCAACCGTCATGGAGCCTTAATTACATAATCTAAATGTTGAAAGCCTTTACTTATTGAGCGAGGCCATTTATTTATTGTACCGTGTCGTGGTTGTCCGCAGCGTACGTATTCAACATAGCCAAAGGATATTCACGTCGGATCATGTGAAAAAATTTGCTGCGAGATGATCAGTCGCTGGGAGGGAGTCGGAGAGAAAGCGAGGCAGGAACAGTGTAGCTGGAGGAGCGAACTGAAAGCGAGTGCGAGCTGTGAGTGTCCCGCTATGCTATTAAAGGCACCACAAGTATACAGTATACACTTCCAGTAGGGGTTAGCCTGCTCCATCTTCAAAGAGTCCGCTACATTGTCATAGTTAGACAGACCACGGCACCGGTTTTAATTGTCATTCAGCAGCTCGCGGAAGATGGCAAATTTAATACACTGCAGCCATTATCATTATTAAGATTGCCAGCGCTTCCCCTCCCTGCTCACACACAGGAGGTATGGTACAACCGTTAGTAATCAGACCCCTCCGTAGACAAGGAAGGAAGGATGTGTTACAAGGTCTGCACCTAGTGGCCACAGCTTCCAGCAGTCTACATTATTCCATCCCTACTGCAGGGGGACAAGTAAAGTTTAAAGTGTAATGGAAAAAAGCACAGTTTCTGACAGTTGTTATAATGGCGGTGCTGTATTGCGCACAGACCCAGTATTAATGGGTCTAAGCTTCATCTAGGCCATAGAACAATGTAAGAGGTTGTCCTTGTGTTACATGCCTCTATGGGCTAGTAGGCCGGATCATCTTATGGTAAGACCGCGGGACCTGTGAGTACCATCATGTGGATGTACTACTGAGTGCATGTCATGTTGCTCCAGTTCGTTTCTATTTTGTGCGCAGTCCCATAGAAGTGAAGTATTGCATGCACACTAGTGCACCATCTTCTGGAATCAAGGATTTGTTTGTTCTGAATTGGGGTGATTAGTGTACTATTTGGGATCAGACAACAATTTAGGTACTGCGCGTAGTCATTTCAATTGCTATGTAACACGTCGTGCTGGGTTAAGTAACGTTCTACCTTTTTCTAACCCACCGTAGAAGAAGAATGGGTGCACGATTGCTGACGTATCTCATCAGCACTTCAATGCGTTAGCCACAAAAATTGCGCTTCCGTAGACGCTGTGCACATTTCGGTCTGATATCCGAGCATGGGCAAGCGTACGCGGAATGAAGATCAGAGGATGCCCATGACGGAGAAATCCAAGAATACATTATCGATGATACACGTATGCCAAAGCTGAGTCATGAAACCCAGGATGCCACTCTCCGGGCTACATGAGTTCGCCATTCCCCAAAGCCACGCTCACCAGAATGGTCACTTCTTAAGCAAAGGCCTTCAAGGGGTCTGGGTGGTTCAATCAGTCTGGGCACAGCAAGTGAACTCGGCCAAGTCTGGCTCCAAATCTGGAAGCGACCAAACTTGTATCACAACAAGCATGTCTACCACCACGTTGCACCACCACAGCGGCGATGAAACCCAAGGACCAATAGAGGCCGAGGCACACGCAGAGAGTGCAAAGCAGCAGACTTCTCATGGAATGAGGACCCTATACTATGCAACCAAATCCCGAAATATGCAGAGAGCATGGGAAGGCACCCCAATCCTATGGATTCTTTAGCCACAGGTAGCTCCGTGATATCTTCATGAGGTAAAAGTTTCCATCTTTTCGTGCATTTCACTAGGACATCTTGGTATGCAAGAAAAAGAAAGCAAAAAAAAGGAAGGAAAGGCAATATTGTGTAGGATTTCAGGTTGTTGGATATTCTTCCGACGTGAAGGATGGGTCCTTCTTCACTTTGAAGATATCAAAATGGTGTTGACGTTTTTGCCGTTTTTTTATACAAATTCCTCTTTTCTTCCAGTGGTTAAGGTCAGCATGCTGGCAAGAGAAATGCAAAGAAAGTGGATTTGGAAAGCTTGAAGTTGCGCGCACGGATGCCTGTGGTCCCAGAGTATGAACATGGACGCAGACACCAGAAAGATAATGCAGTGGATAGCGTGAGTGGGGAGAATGGAGTCAGCAGACACAAGAAAACCGTCCATAGGTCAGTGAGTCGCCTGCTGTATCAGATTAGGGGGACATGAGATCTAATGGGGAACTTTGTGCCCCTTGTATGCTCCAATGGTTTACTCTCCACTCACATCCAGAGCTGCAGATACGGAGTTAGGTTTTTTTTTTTTTTTGACAGATTTCACCCCCTGGTAGGTATAATTTGCAAAGAGTAATAAAATCATCAGCAGGACAGGATTGTGCATGCGCTTTGGGTTGTCATTGGGGTCGACTGTAATGTATCTACAGCAACTAAAGCACACTTAAAGTAGTATGTACTGGTAAGCAGCGCATAGGCCTCGGCATTTGTCGGATAACGTTTGTTGAGTCGATAATTCTACTGATGTGGTGTCTGAAGATATAATCTTTATCACTTACATCTCCCGTCAAGCTCATTCAGGGCCAAGAAAGCTAGTGTCATCGCTCATGATGTGCCTAGTACCAATCTCCATTAGAACGGGCGGGTTGACAGTCCATCCCTGGGTTCAGCGCTCAGTACGCAACGTGGTGCAGCCCTCTCACCGCCTTTGTCCAGACCCTACACAATGCCGCCCAATGGCCGCCCCAATTCCACTGACACTAGCTGGAAGAGGCCCGGCGGTAGGCTGGAGGAGCGAGAGAGGAAAGTGCTGGTGCGGAACCAATGCAATGAACGACAGATTGTAAGAGGTAAGCAGCGCGTCTGCTCCACATACTACTATAGAGAGTCCATACTTT
This sequence comes from Engystomops pustulosus, assembly GCA_019512145.1. Classification (NCBI taxonomy): domain Eukaryota; kingdom Metazoa; phylum Chordata; class Amphibia; order Anura; family Leptodactylidae; genus Engystomops; species Engystomops pustulosus. The sequence continues at coordinate 81,502 of WNYA01000498.1, read as the reverse complement.
GCAGGCCCTTCCCTTCATCTTCGAGGCAGTTTTCTTTGATTATATTGCATTTGGGGGCACAAGCAGCGGGCCAAATGTGACCTAATTACTAGTGCACCGTACGTTACTATCCTTAACATATCGCTAACCTAGGCTCTCCTGCACCCAACAAAGAAGACCATACCTCAGCTGGAAGTTGCAAGTGTCACTGAATAGTCATTATCTGTTCTATACAATTTTATAGACTTCCTTTCCACAAGACGTAGCGCTGAGTGTTACACTGGTGACGGGGGGCGGGCTAGAGACTGCTACTGATCTCAGAACCAAACAGCCCACAGTTGTGGTGAATGGGGGCGGTCTTGTTTTCTACAATTGGGTGTCGTTAGGGTTAGTGATGGCAAGCATCCATTCATCCAGCCACAGTTTAATCTGATCCTGGGATCAGTCTACGTGGGGTACCTCATCAACTCAGCTCTTTTTGCCCTCTACCAAGATTTAAGAAGACTGCGAGGTTAAACTGTTAGCGATTGTATCTCCCTAGAACTGCTCCCAGCCTTCTTATCATCTCTCGAGTATGTGTTGCATACTTCATAGGCAGATCACAGCAGATGAGAGAGTGCTTGTGGGCACGTAGCAGCTGTGTGAGGACCAGCGAGATGCACAATCATGGAAGAGAAATACGTATGTATCACAGTCCTGCTGCTACTAACCAACATACACAAAAAGTCTGTTTAAACAATCTCTCAGGGACAATACCCACCAAACACTGATGCACAGAGCTACAGCAGTGTGAGGACCGCACTCCATGCGCCCATAGGGAAGATATCTGTATCCAGTGTAATATGAAATCCACAGTTGTAGTGTCCACGGGAGCTTTAGAGGTCTGTGGACTATATTGGGCATCTTCCTAATCGTGGGGTTGTTCTCTAGGTATGTTGCAGGCGGTTATCCAGCGGGGGCGCTCCACTGTCAGGAAGGCGTGGATCCCACTGCTGAATGCTTGGTTGCTCTAGCAGTGTATCCTCGGAACATGGACCTTCTCGGGGAGTCACAGTATGTGCCACCCTTCTGTTCCGTGTGCAGTGATGGTAGTCATTTAGCAGTCCCGCCCTAATAGTGTGTCATCGTCGCGGCTTCTTTACACCCTTCATTTCTCATGAACCTTTCGCTGTGGAAGTAGTCTCCGCCTCCCAACCCCCCCCCGCCCTCATAGATTGTTGAATCTGTGCTGTGCACATGTCATATATTGCTTTGGTCGCTAGTGAATAGGCGAGTGGAAATGAGGGACGTAACCCCATCAGTGACCGCAGAGCAGCTAGTGAAGCTGTGTGAAAATAGGGGTTATATCTAGGATGAACTTGTGCAGGTGCACTGGTAATGTGTACCATCACCTGATGTGCTCTGAGCTCTCTGCAGCAAGTGTTAGGTATGATGGTTAGCAGCCGTCTGTGGGTTTATATTCCAGGATTCCTTACACTGTCTGTGATTGTGCCGCAAGTGTTGGTTAAAGAGAGTATGCTACATCCCTCCTTAAGAACGCACGATGCACCAATCACTATGAGGGATACGTGCGGCTGTCCTGGTATCATATCCGGTCTTTCGGTTGCCTCCCAGCACAGAACAGAGACGGAATTACTGGAGCAGTTATTAAACAGCGGGCCACGGGGTGACCGGCCCGCCCCATCATCCCCTGCAGCCAGTTGAGAGCGCGGTTCCACCATGGCAACAGAGAGAAACAATAGAAAATATGACACATTCCTCCCTCGCAGGACGTACGCAGCGTTCCGAAAAAAAATCATTGATGTTCATGCGCTAGGCATCATTAGTCAGTGCTCTGCGCTGTGTTGCGAATGTTTAAAATCGGGTGTTATAAGTGGAAAAAAGTAATGGCCTACAAAAACACTTTCTCTATCACCCGAATGCGCCTAGGGTCTGGTCATACTGATCTACACGTGCAGGACCCCTTTGTCTGCAAAACCTTCGAGACGCCAGGAAGGGTCCAGACATTATGATTAAGGGATTTTTCTGGGTAACAATATTGATGTCCTATTTATGAAGTCTCCGATTATCAGACTAGCGGGGTGTGAACACTCTGTCGCCAATGTGCTATCATAATGGAGATGGAGGCAGACAGCGCCACCTTGTCTGTGGAGAACAGAGGCACTGCAACTTAGATACTGTTCATATGAATGGAGGGGGAAAAAAAAATCTAATCTGCAGTAACCTGGTCTGACCCCTACGGAGAATGGCGCGTTTACTACCTTTGGTGGGGTTAATATTGTCTGTCAGCTGATCTGTGGGGCGACCAAGCAATTCGGCACATGATACACATTGGGGGATTCGACGGCCAATAACCCTTTCACTCCTTTATTCCTCGCCCTGTACAGGTGCAAGCCACAACAAGAAAAGACGGGTAAAAAGCATTCGGGGACCGGTGAAATTGTGGTAGCCTATACTTTTGTGTGAGAAAACCCATTCCCTAAAGGACAACATGGGATGAGTTGAAGTGTCGCGGAGGTGACCATGGGACAATTAAGGAGCTGCCTTACGAAGAACGGAAACTACATGGTAAAGGTTTCGTTGCTTAAGATGTTGACCTACCGTTCTGTCCTTGGGGATTAGACCTTCCATATCAAATTAGTATCCGTGATCCTCAAACAGACTCCTGTTGGCTTTTTTTTGGGTGTGGAAGTGTCGGGCCCCTCAGACAGGACTCTGGGACTTGGGTGAAGTGTGGCGGGCCACTCATAACAGCGACTCCTGTGCTTTGGGTGAAGGTCGGCCCCCCTTCCAAACAGGCCTCCCTGTGATCAGGGCTATCAAGTGTCGGACCCCTCAAAATAACAGGACTCCTAGTGCTGTGGAGTCATCTGTGCTTGGGTGAAGTGTCGGCCCCTCAAACAGGACTCCTGTGCTTTGGGTCAAGTGTCGGCCCCTCTCCGTTTTAGAGATTGATGCCTGTTCTGAGGATAAACTGTTAAAATTCATGGACACCCCCTTAAAATAAAGTTGGTAAATAAGTGATATGGTTTGTGTAATGAAAAGTTTTGCAATTTTCTAATATACTTTTCATTCTTGATCACGATCTCTGCTTGCTGTCCGTCTATAGGAAGCTTCCAGTGGACATAAATCTTTCTGTGATCATGTGATGTCACACAAGTGCATGTTGTATCTGAGTAATCAGAGCTGTGTAATATAAGTACCTGCACCTGTCACATGACCAGGGACCTAACGAGCTGTGCACCTGTGTGACATCACATGACCGGGGATATAACAAGCTGTGCACCTGTTTGACATCAATAGACCAGGGATAGATAACGAGTTGTGCACCTGTGACATCACAAGACCATAGAATAGATAACGTGTAGTGCACCTGTGGGACATCACATGACCGGGGATATAACGAGCCGTGCACCTGTGGGACATCACGTGACCAGGTATAGAGAACAAGCCATGCACCAGTGTGACATCAATAGACCAGGGATAGATAACGAGTTGTGCACCTGTGACATCACATGACCAGGAATAGATAACGTGTAGTGCACCTGTGTGACATCACATGACCGGGGATATAACGAGCCGTGCACCTGTGTGACATCACAGACAGGGATATAAGGAGTGCTGCACGTGTGAAATCACAGACCAGGCATTTAGAAACGAGTTGTTGCAACTGTGACATCACATGACCCAGAATAGATAATGTGTAGTGCACTGTGTGACATAGTTATGACCGGGGAGATCTAACGAGCATTCTCCACTGTGTCGACCATCACTGACCAGGGTATAGATATACGGGCTTTGGTAGGTACAATGAAAGCTTACTACGGAATAACCGCAAGCAGAGATTTATAAATCACGAGGAATATATTGGAAAATACAGAATTATTTGCCTGCTGGTTGGAATCCTACCTGACAATAACCTTTTGATACTAAATACGCTTCCGTCCCTCTTCCTGCTACAGTATCTACTTTAAGAAAGTAAGTGACGAGTTTGATTGTGGCGTGGTGTTCGAGGAAGTGCGGGACGAAGACTCCATCTTACCCATCTATGAAGAAAAAATCATTGGGAAAGTGGAAAAAATTGACTAAAAGTCTTCAGAAGGGGAAAAAGAGGGAGAGTGCGGAGAAGTGGGCGGAGCAAAGCCTGGATTATAATCTATGCTGGAAAGGGCGACCTCACTGCGGCCCCTCGACCCCGCCTCATACCTAGTGGTACCTGGTCCTACACAATCATTGCTGTACAGGAGTCTCCCGACTACAAGCCGAGGTGCTATGTAACCGGCAGAGGTGCAGCCCCCGCCTGGGGGAGGGGAGGGGTGTATGTAGCCGTGTACAGGTGGTGATGAAAGCTGCAGGTTTTTGATACCTTGAAATGAAGGGGAAGGTAATCTCCGACGTCACAGTGCTCTTACGTCCATCCACACAGCGTGCGGAGGTCATCAGTCATTAGTAACACTACAACATTTACCACTTTTTTTTTTTTTTTTTGCTGTTTTTTTTATTTACAGTTTTATTCATTTCCACCATTAACCCACCCACATTTTTTTTTATTTCCTGAAAAAACTAAAAAATCCAAGATTTTCAAAAATTGAAATTTTCAATCCCCCGCAATATTTTTTTTTTTTTTTAAAAAACCTAAACATGATTTAAAAGTTTTTTCCAAATTGTTTTTTTTTTCCCCTAAACCTAAAAACATACAATTTGCCCCCGCCACCATGTTTAACCATTTTTTTTTTTTCCTGCTTTTGGAATTTCCAAACTCAACCATAGTTTTACTATTTCGCTTACTTGTTACATTTTAGATTTTTAAATTTAAATTTGGCCCTTTTCAACAACATTTCTGTGGATTTTTTTTTTTGTTAAAATTTCAATAACATTTTTTTTTACACTGTAACATTTCTGATATTGTCCCAATAATATATTTGAACATTTGCCATCGTCAACATTTTTCCAATATTTATTTTTTGTCATTTCCTACATTTTCCGTCATTTTAAGGGAACCTGTCAGAAAAAATTGTGTTGTCCCAGAAATCACCTCGCAAGTTTGTGTAAGCATCTTAACACCTTCCAGATCATGTCTCTCTTCTCTGGCCGAGTGTGGAGCCATCGTCAAGGAAATCAACTTTGAAGTGAGATGTATATTTGGTTATATAAAGGTCATGGAGGCGGAGAGGACTAACACTGAAGTCAAGTCTCTCCTCGGTCCGGTACAACCTCTTCTCTTATAACTGGATCGTGCAGTACTTCGGGAGAGCTATTGCTTATGTCGCTGGATGGCAAAGACATCAATTACATGCCGATGGCAATCTGACATGAAGAGAGCTGGACTTCAGTCCCTGAGATTATCCCCTTCATGACTTATTATCAAACCAATTTGCTCTCACTTCATAAATAGTGTTCCCGTATTGCACCAAAAACACTGGGCACGATTTACCGAAAATGTTATGGAAGGTGCACACCCAATTAATAACTTACTGGTAAGGTGTATTTAGGTCATTATTTCAATGCGGGTCCCTTAAGTCAGATTTTTTTGGTTGGCTCGCAGTCTGTGTTCCATCTTAGTCGTTCCATGTACGCAGGAACCTCCATGAGAAAGCGCTGGTACATTGATGTATGATTTGTTATTCTGGACTGTTGCAGACCGTCTTTAAAAAGAGACAGGACTATTTTTTTGGGGGGTCTTTTGGAAAAAAGATGCAAATCAAGTTATCTCATATGGAACACTATGTATCCCAATATTATTATTATTATTTGTTTGTTACTTAAATTATATTTGATGTCCAAAAAACGCCTTAACGTCTCTATATTGGGTGAAGGAAAAACAACAAAAAAAAACTTTTGTTTACCCGATTTATCCGTGGTGTCCCTGGTAGGTCCCGCCCCCCTCATACAGATAGCAAAGTATTAGTTTTTAGTTAGGCTTTACTTTAGACCCGCCAAATGTGGATAACGTTATATAGTGGTCTATTATATTTAAGCTTGTTATGTAAACTGGTGTCGCCATGAAGTTTGTGTGGGCTGGGGGCGCGCCCTCAAGAAGGAAGTCCAACCTGTTTTGAATTGGCAATTTAAGAAAACAACAACGCTAATGTTGAGTTTCCTTTCTCCAATGCACAACACAAGAGCTCAGCATCCACACTTGTAATTAGTATGCATTACTTGCCTAACCATTTTCCAAATTGTTTTTTTTTTTTTTTTTCCCTGACAGATTTACGAGCGTTTTTAGAGTTTTTTTTTGTTTTTCAAACGATTGGCCCCTCCTCTTGTTGATCTGTGTAATTTTGTATTAAAGAAGTGGCTGGTAATTTAAGAAAAAAAAATATATATATAAATTTTGTTTTTTTTTTTTTTTTTAATTATACTAAATTATTCATTACTTTTGGAGGTTTTTTTTTTTGTTTTACCCCTTTACAACTTGTCTGCCCAAATTTTTAAAGGTTTTTTTTAATGTACAATTTTTAACTTGTAATGTTGTTTTTTTTTTTTTTTTGTTTTCCCATCTTGAAACATAGGGAATTACAATTACAACAATAAAAAAAAACAAAAAAAACCATGTTTAATGTTGGAGAGGAGCATGAGGTGGGGTGGGGGGACCACTTTCGGGTTTTACTTGTAGTACATTTTTTAAACTACACCCTGCAATGTGTAAGGCTTGTTTCCATTGCCACATTTAATATGGTTTTTTATGTGTAGTGTGCATGAAAGTATATATTGGGCGTTCAGAAATATTTTTTTTTTTTTTTTTTTTACATTTTCTGACTGCAGTCATTTCAGTAACATTGTACCAAACTTTGGCTTAGGAGTGTAGGAAATTTGATTTTTGTTTTTTTGTTTTTTTGAATACAGAGAAAAGTGTTGCTGGAGATTTTTGTGTGGCTTACAGGGAAACGCTGGGTCAGACACAGGAATGACAAACGTGCAGCACTGAACAATAGTCGAGGAGGGCTAATGGAAACAATGAAAAAATTGAAGAGGAGCGAAAAGCAGAATTTGCTTGGGCAGTAAAAGCTTGAGAAGAAGCTACAGTACATAGAACCTAAACACCGGATGGGGCCTGTAGGTTCTTAGGCATAAGAAAACAATTTGATTCAAAATTAGAGCTGTAATATCCGCAGAGGAGGGGCTATGGAATAGTCATTTGCAGAGAACACAGAGCCACCAGCAGGTGAGGAAATATACCCATGATTTCACAGCTTTTGATACTATATAAAAAAATAACACAAATGACACCATCTATCCAGGAAATAATAAGAAACGCTGGCTGCAGAGAGGATATAACGAGCCGTGCACCTGTGTGACATCACATGACCAGGGATATAAGGAGCTGTGCACCTGTGTGACATCACATGACCAGGCATAGATAACGAGTTGTGCACCTGTGACATCACATGACCAGGAATAGATAATGTGTAGTGCACCTGTGTGACATCATATGACCGGGGATATAACGAGCCGTGCACCTGTGTGACATCACATGACCAGGGATAGATAACGAGGCTTGGTAGTTACAATGAAGCTTCCTACGGAATAACCGCAAGCAGAGATTTAGAAATCACGAGGAATATATTGGAAAATTACAGGAATTATTTGCTGCTGGTGGAATCCTACCTGACAATAACCTTTTGATACTAACCGCTCCTCCCTCTCCTGCTCCAGGTATTACTTTAAGAAAGTAAGTGACGAGTTTGATTCTCTGCAGCCAGCGTTTCTTATTATTTCCTGGATAGATGGTGTCATTTGTGTTATTTTTTTATATAGTATCAAAAGCTGTGAAATCATGGGTATATTTCCTCACCTGCTGGTGGCTCTGTGTTCTCTGCAAATGACTATTCCATAGCCCCTCCTCTGCGGATATTACAGCTCTAATTTTGAATCAAATTGTTTTCTTATGCCTAAGAACCTACAGGCCCCATCCGGTGTTTAGGTTCTATGTACTGTAGCTTCTTCTCAAGCTTTTACTGCCCAAGCAAATTCTGCTTTTCGCTCCTCTTCAATTTTTTCATTGTTTCCATTAGCCCTCCTCGACTATTGTTCAGTGCTGCACGTTTGTCATTCCTGTGTCTGACCCAGCGTTTCCCTGTAAGCCACACAAAAATCTCCAGCAACACTTTTCTCTGTATTCAAAAAAACAAAAAAACAAAAATCAAATTTCCTACACTCCTAAGCCAAAGTTTGGTACAATGTTACTGAAATGACTGCAGTCAGAAAATGTAAAAAAAAAAAAAAAAAAAATATTTCTGAACGCCCAATATATACTTTCATGCACACTACACATAAAAAACCATATTAAATGTGGCAATGGAAACAAGCCTTACACATTGCAGGGTGTAGTTTAAAAAATGTACTACAAGTAAAACCCGAAAGTGGTCCCCCCACCCCACCTCATGCTCCTCTCCAACATTAAACATGGTTTTTTTTGTTTTTTTTTATTGTTGTAATTGTAATTCCCTATGTTTCAAGATGGGAAAACAAAAAAAAAAAAAAAACAACATTACAAGTTAAAAATTGTACATTAAAAAAAACCTTTAAAAATTTGGGCAGACAAGTTGTAAAGGGGTAAAACAAAAAAAAAAACCTCCAAAAGTAATGAATAATTTAGTATAATTAAAAAAAAAAAAAAAAACAAAATTTATATATATATTTTTTTTTCTTAAATTACCAGCCACTTCTTTAATACAAAATTACACAGATCAACAAGAGGAGGGGCCAATCGTTTGAAAAACAAAAAAAAATCTAAAAAATCGCTGTAAATTGTAGGGAAAAAAAAAAAACAAAAACAATTGGAAACATGTTAGGCAAGTAATGCCATACTAATTACAAGTGTGGATGCTCAGCTCTTGTGTTTGCATTGGAGAAACGGAACTCAACATTAGCGTTTGTTTTCTTAAATATGCCAAGTTCAAAAAGGTTGGACTTCCATCTTGAGGGCGCGCCCAAGCCCAACAAAACTTCATGGCGACACCAGTTTACATAACAAGTCTTTAAATATATAGACCACTATATAACGTTATCCACATTTAGGGCACTGGGTCTTAAAGTAAAGCCTAACTAAAACTAATACTTTGCTATCTGTTATGAGGGGGGCGGGGAATACAGGGACACCCGGATAAATCGTATAAAAGTTTTTTTTTGTTGTTTTTTTCCACCCAATATAGAGACTGTTAAGGCTTTTTTGTGACATAAATAATACACTTTAATAACAAACAAATAATAATAATAATCATGTGGGATACATGTCGTTCCATATAGATAACTTAGACTTTGCATCTTTTTTCCAAAAAGACCCCCCAAAAATAGTCCTCGTCTCTTTTTAAAGACGGGTTCTGTCACAGTCCAAAATAACATCAACATTACATTAGATGTACCAGCGCTTTCTCATGGAGGTTCTGCGTATGGAACGACTAAGATGGAACACAGACTGCGAGCCACAAAAAAATCTAGACTTAAGGGAACCCGCACGAAAATAAATCAACCTAAATACACCCTTACCAGTAAGTTATTGAATTGGGTGTGCAACCTTCCATAACATTCTTCAGGTAAATGACACGTGCCATGTTTTGGTGCAATCCACCGGGACTTTAATTTTTGAGTGAGAGCAAATTGGTTGTGATAATAAATCATGAAGGCGAGAAATCTCGAGGGACTGAAGTCCGCTCATCTTTCAATGTCAGAGTGCCTATCGTGCATGTAATTGATGTCTTTTGCCATCCATGCGACATAAGCAATCAGCTCTCCGAAGTAACTGCAACGATCCAGTTATAAGAAGAAGGGTTGTTATACGTGTACCGAGGCAGGAGACTTGACGCTTCAGTGTTAGTCCTGCTCGACTCCATTGACCTTTGATAAACCAAATAATACTCTCACTTCAAAGTTGATTTCCTTGGACGATTGGCTCCACAGCTCGTAGTCGGGACACGAGCATGAGTGATGTGGAAATAGACATGATTGGGAAGGTGTTAAGATGCTTAACACAAACTTGCGAGGTGATTTACTGGGACAACATTTTTTCTGACAGGTTCCCTTAAATAAATGAACGGAAAATGTAGGACATGACAAAAAATACAATATTGGAACAATATGTTTGACGATGGCAAATGTTCTAAATTATTATTGGGACAAATCGCAGAAATGTTACAGTTGTGCAAAAAATAATGTTATTGAACTTTTAACAAATAAAAAAAACATTAACACGAAATTTTGGTGAACAAGGGCCCAAATTTAATTAAAATCTAAAAGTAACAAGTACGCGAAATTAGTAAAAACTATGGTTGGTTTGGAATTCCAAACGCAGGGAAAAAAAAAAAACATGGGTAAACATGGTGGCGTTTGGGCCACATTGTATTTTTTAGGTTTAGGGGAAAAAAAAAACAATTTGGAAAAAATTTATAAATACAATGTTTAGGTTTTTAAAAAAAAAATAAAAAATTGCTGGGGGTATTGAAAATTACATTTTTGAAAATCTTGAACTTTTTATTTTTTTCAGGAAATAAAAAAAAAGTGGGTTGGTTACTGGTGAAATGAATAAAAACTGTAAATAAAAAAAAAAAACAGCAAAACAAAAAAAACAAAACGTGGTAATGTTGTAAGTGTTACTTACAAGTTGACTGAGACACTCCGCACCTGTGTGGATGGACGGTGAAGAGAGGCATGTGACGTCGGAGATTAACCTTCCCCTTCATTGTCAAGTATCAAAAACTGCAGCTTCATTCACACCATTGTACACGCCTACATACACCCCTCCCCTCCCCAGGCGGGGGCCGCACTCTGCCGGTTAGTCATAGCACCTGGTCTGTAAGTCGGGGAGACTCCTGTAAGCAACTGATTGTGTATGAGACCAGGTTACCACTAGAGTATGAGCGGGGTCGAGGGGCCGCAGTTGAGTGCCCTTTCAGCATCAGATTATAATCAGCGCTTTGCTCCCCATTTCTTCCGCATCTCCCCTCTTTTTCCCCTTCTGAAGACTGTTTAGTCAATTTTTTTTCCACTTTCCAATGATTTTTCTTCATAGATGGGTAAGAGTGCAGTACTTCGTCCCCCGCACTTCCTCGACCCCCCAACTCCAACAAAAATGTTCAAATGTTATTATTGGGACAATAATGGCAGAAATGTTACAGTTGTAGCAAAAAATAATGTTATTGAATTTACAAATAAAAAAAAATTACAGAAATTTTGGTGAACAAGGGCCAATTTAATTTCAAACTAAAAGTAACAAGTACGCGAAATTAGTAAAAACTATGGTGGTTTGGAAATTACCACAACCAGGGAAAAAAAAAAAAATGGGTTATAACATGGTGGCGTTTGGGCACATTTATTTTTTAGGTTTAGGGGAAAAAAAAAACAATTTGGAAAAAATTTTTAAATCAATGTTTAGGTTTTTAAAAAAAAATTAAAAAATTGCTGGGGTATTGAACAATTACACATTTTTGAAAATCTTGAACTTTTTATTTTTTTCAGGAAATAAAACAAAAAGTGGGTTGGTTACTGGTGAATGAATAAAACTGGTAAAATAAAAAAAAAACAGCAAAAACAAAAAAAACAAAACGTGGGTAATGTTGTAAGTGTTACTTTCACAAGACTGAGGACATCCGCACTCGTGGGATGACGGTGAAGGAGAGGCATGTGACGTCGGAGATTACCTTCCCCTTCATTGTCAAGTATCAAAACTGCAGCTTCATTTCATCCCACCAATTACAGCCTACATACACCCCGTCCCCTCCCCCAGGCGGGGTGCCGCACTCTGCCGTGGTTACATAGCACCTGCGCTTGTTAGTCGGGCAGATCCTGTAAGCAACTGATTGTGTAATGTAAGGACCAGGTACGCACTAAGGTATGAGCTGGGGTCGATGGGCCGCAGTGAGGTAGCCCTTTCGCATCAGTTATAATCAGAGCTTGCTCCCCATTCTTCCGCAACTCTCCCTCTTTTTCCCCCCTTTGAAGACTTTTAGGTCAATTTTTTTTCCACTTTCCAATGAGTTTTCTTCATAGATGGTAAGAGGGCGTACTTCGTCCCGCACTTTCCTCGACCCCGCCCAACAATAAACTGTCACTTACTTTCTAAAAGTAGAACCTGAGCAGGACGGGGACGGAATAGGATTTTAGTATCAAAAGGTTATAGATTGTCAGTGGATTCAACCAGCAGCAAATAATTCTGTATTTTCCAAGATATTCCTCGTGTATTCTATAAATCTCTGCTTGCGTGTTATTCATCTAGGAAGCTCTCATTTCACTACCAAGGCCTTCGTTATCGTATCCATGGTCATGTGGATTTCACACAGGTGCACGGCTCGTTTATATCCCCGGTCATATGATGTCACACAGGTGCACTACATTATATATTCCGGTTAATGGTGGATGTACAACAGGTCCACAACTCGTTATTAATGCCTGGTCATGTGATTGTCCACCACAGGTGAAACCAGCTCCTTATATCCCTGGTCATGTGATAGTCAACACCAGTTGCAAGACGGCTCGGTTAATTATCACGTTCATGTGTTTATGTCACACAGGTGGCACTACCCACAAACTGTATATTCCGGTTTCATGTGATGTCAACGGTGCAACAACTCGTTATCCTATCCCTGGTCTATTGAGTCACACTAGGGTGCATGCTTGTCTCTGTACTGGTCAACCGTGGTCCCACAGTCAACGCGTCGTATACCAAGATCCCGGTCATGTGATGTCCCACATGTGCATCTACACGTTATCATTCATGGTCTTGTGATGCACAGGTGCGCAAATCTCGTTATTCTCATCCCTGGTCGTATTGATGCAAACAGGTGCACAGCTTGTTTATATCCCGGTCATGTGATTCACAGCGAGGCACAGTCGTCGTAGGGTCCCTGGTTCATGTGACAGGTGCAGTATACCTATATTACAGCTCTGATTACTCGATACCAACATGCAACTTGTGTGACATCAAATGATCACAGAAAGATTTTGTCGTCCACTGAAGCTTCCATAGACGGACAGCAAGCAGAGATCGTGATGATAGAAGAAAGTATATCTAGAAAATTTGCAAAACTTTTCATTACTACACCAAAACCATAATACGTTATTTTACCAACTTTATTTTAAGGGGGGTGTCCATGAATTTTAAACAGTTTATCCTCAAGAACAGGATCAATTCTAAAGGAGAGGGGCCGACACTTGACCCCAAAGCAAGGAGTCCTTTTGAGGGGCGACACTTGACCCATAGCACAAGGAGTCCTGTTTGAGGGCTGAAACACTGACCCAAGCACAGAGTCCTGTTTGAGGGGGCCGACACTTCACCAAGCACAGAGAGTCCTGTTTGAGGGGCGAATTCACACCCAAGCACAGGAGTCCTGTTTGACGGGGGCCGACACTCACCCAAAGCAAAGGATCCGTTTGAGGATCACGGATCTAATTGGATATGGAAGTCTAATCCAAGGAAGCCATACGTCAAATCTTAAGCCGAAACCGTGTACCTGTAGTTTCCTTTCTTCGTAAGACAGCATCCTTGAAATGGTCCCAGGGTCACACCGACCTTTCAACCATGGTCCTGTAGGGAATGGGTTTTCCCACAAAGTAGTAGTACTACCACATATCACTGGGTCCAAGGGCTTTTTCCGTCTTTCCTTTTTTTGGTTGTTGGGGCTTGACCCTGATGCGGGAATAAAGGAGTGAAAGTGATTAATTCGCCGGGGAGCCCCCAATGTGGTCTACATGTGACCCGAATTGTTGGTGTCCCCCACGGAACAGATCAGTGACAGACAATAACTACCGGTGTAAACCAGCGCCATTCTCTGCGTAGTGGTCAGACCAGGTACTGCAGTTATTAGATTCATATCATATGAAACAGTATACTAAGGTTGCGCTGCTTGTTCATGACCACCTAGGACAGAGTGGCGGCTGTTCTAGCCTCCATCTCCTTATTGAATAGCACATTGGTGCCAGATGTTTTGCTAGAAGCCCCGGCAGCACCGCTAGTGATATCGGAGACACCTTATAAAGTATGGATCAGGATCCACTGATGCTTTAGCTTTGACCAAGAGAACGTCACTACTTAATCATTAATGTCTGGGGAACCTTTCCTGCGTCTCTGAAAGGTTTGCCAGCTAAGGGGTCTGCCTGTGTAGATCAGTATGTACCAGACCCTGCGCTATTCGTGGTGATTGTGAGAACTGAGTGTTTTTTAGGCCATTATGTTGTTCACTTTAACCCGATTTAACATTCGCGCAAACCAGCGCGAGGCCTGACTAATGATGCCGCCAGTCACAACACTGATTTTTCGGAAGGCGCGTTACGTCCTGCGAGGGAGGAGGTTCCATTATTTGCTCATGTATTCTCTTCATGATTGCTGTGACCAGCACACCGTAGCCAGGGGCTCGCTCCTATTGGGGCGGGCAACCCCGTGGCCCGTTCGTTAGGTACTGCTCCAGTTTCATCGCTGTTGTGCTTGGGAGGCAACAGAAGGACGGAGGATCAGGACACGCAACGTATTCCCGCATATGATTGGGTCAATGTCGTTCTTACAGGGTGATAGGGATTGCATGCCTCTGTAACAACACTGGTCTGCTACAAGAGCACCCAGGCGTGGTAGGAATCCTGGAATATAAACCCACGGCGGCTGCTTACAATACCTAACACTGGCGTCCGCAGAGACGCTCAGAGACACATCAGTGTGAGGACACACATCTTTCCCGTATGCACCAGGATCCTTCTATATATAACCCATAGTTCACAGTCCTGCTGCGTAATGCGGGTCAAAGGACGGGGATAACTCCCACATTTCACTCACTATTCAGCGACCAAAGCAATATTGGACATGTGCAGTCACCAAAAGTTACATTATCTATGAGGGCGGGGGGGGGGGGGGGGGAGACTATCACAGCAACGGCTTCAGGAGAGACAAGGGGCACGTACCAAGCGCCGAGGACGATGACACACATATAGGGGGGCGGGTGGGCTAAGGGACAACATCACTGCCACGGAAAGAAGGGTGGCAATACGTACTCCGAGAGGTCATTCCGGAATCCGCTGGCACCAACATTCTCAGTCAGGTGGGAGGCATACACGCCGCCTGACAGTGGGAGCGCCCCGCTGGGCAGTAACCTCCGCACATTACCTAGAGACAACCCCCACCAGATTTAAGAAGTGACCCCTATACACAGACCTCTAACTAAAGCTCGCCCTCCGGGGAGCACTACTAACGGTGCGATTTATCATTAAAGGATTGTTACTTCTATATGGGACGCTGAGGCGGGTCCTCACACTGCTGTGCTTGTGCAGTTCAGTGTGGGATTGTCCCTGGAGAGATGTTTAAAACAGACTTTGTGTATTTGTTAGTGAGCAGCAGGACTGTGGATACTACGTATTTCTATTCCAGGCTTGTAGATATCTCCATGTCCTCACACGCTGTGCCCACAGCACTCCTCTCTCTGTGTGAATCTGCTATGGAAGTATGCAACACCGAGTAGATGATAGAAGGCTTGTGGAGCAGCTCTGGGGAACAATCTAAAGTTGACACCCCCTCGGCCAGTCCTTAAGCGTTAAGGGCACAAAATAGTGATTGGGGGGACCCCCTGAGCTGATCCCTTGCAATTAAACTGACTGGATGAAATGGATGCGTTGCTCTGCCTGTATCCCTGCACACCCAATGTAAGAAAACCCAAGGGAGGGAACCCCCCCCATTTCACCAGACTGTAGGGGGTTTGGTTCTTGAGATCGTAGCAGTTTCCAGCCCCGCCCCCCGATCAGCCAGTTAATCACCTCTCTTGTGTGAAAGGGGATTATAAATTGTTATACACAAGAATAGTGTACATTCAATGAACACTCAACTTCCAACAAGGAGGCGCTTGACAGGATGAGTCCAGTGTCGGATGTTCAGGATAGGTAATACGGTGCACTAAGTATGAGGACACATTGGCCCCTGTCTGGTGTCGCCCCAAATGATTAATCGAAAGAAAAACCCTCACGATGAAGGGAAGGGCTGCAATATGGGACTCTCTTAGTATAGATGGAGAGTACCGGCTGTTACCCTCTGCTTCATTTGCATTTCCCAGCTTTCCTTCCTCCTCCTCCGCCTCCCGTCGCCGGCCTCTTCCAGATGTGTCGGGATTGGGGGGCGGGATTGGGCGGCATGTGGGGTCTTGGACAAAGGGGTGGAGGGCGCACCACGTTGCGTAGCTGAGACGGTCTGACCCGGGATGGAGAACCGCCACCCGGCCGTCCTATGAGAGTGGTCCTAGGAACATCAGAGCGAACTGATTCACTTGGCACTGAGGAGCTGCGGGAAGAAGTGATAAAGTTATATCCAGACACCACAAAGTGAGAATTCGACCCAAAAATTTCCGGCCAAATCGCGGTTAACCATACATTACTACTTTAAGGTGTAGCTTTATTGCTGTAGATCATACACGACCCCAATGACACCCAAAGCTGCAATGCACAATCTTCAGCATGGAATGATTTATAATTAAAATCTTTTGCAAATATACACTACCAGGGGGTGAAATTGCAAAAAAAAAAAAAAACTCCTGTATCTGCAGTCTGGTATTGGAGGTGAGAGTAATACCTGGAGTCATACAAAGGGCAACAGACGTCCCATTAGATGTCAGTGTCCCCCCTATCTGATCAGCAGGCGGTCACTGACCTATGAGGTTTTTCTTGGGTTGGCTGGATCTCCTTCCCCTTCCGATCTATCCCGTGCATTATCTTCTGGTTGTCTCTCATGTCATCGGGGACCATCAGGTCTACTCGTGCGCGGCACTTTTCAAGCTTTCCAAAATCCACTTTCTTTGCCATTTCTACTTGCCAGCATGCTGACCTTACCACGGGAAGAAAAGAGGTATTGTAATAAAAAAGCGGCAAAATTCACCATTTTGGATTATCTCTTCAAAAGTAGAAGGAAGACCTCCTTCACGATCTGAAGAATCACCACAAAACGTACATCCTACACAATATTGCGCTTTCCTTCCTTTCCTTTTTCTTTCTTTTTCTGACATACCAAGTGTCTAGTGATGAAATAGAAGAGAATGAACATTTTACCCATCTGAGAGATCACGGAGCTTAACCTGTCGGCTAAGATCATATGATTGGGGGCCATTCCCATGCTCTCCATGCATAATTGGGGCGGGAATTTGGTATTGTCATAGTGAGAGGTCTACATTCCATGAGAAGTTGCTTGCCACTATCATGCGTGCCTCGGCCTTATTGGTCTCTTGGGTTTCACGCCGCTATTCTGTGGTGGTGCACGTGGTGGTAAGAACATGTCCTGTGTTGATATCAAGTTGTGGGCGCTTCAACAATTTGGAGCCAGGACTTGGCCGACGTGCTTGCCTGTGCCCAGTACTGCATTGTACCCACAGACCCGGGAAGAGCCCTTTGCTTAAAGTGACCATCTGTGTAGCGTTGGCTTTGGGAATGGCGACCCAGGGCCCGGGAATTGGCATCCTAGGGTTTTCCATGACGCTGTTCGACGTGTTCACAACGAGAATGGATTCTGGATTTCTCATCATGGGCATCTCTGATTGCCTCCCGACGTTGCCCATCTCCGGAAACGCGAGGAACCGAAAATGATGCACAGGCTGGCTTGAAGGCAATTTGGGCTAACATTGAAGGTGTGAGGAGAACGTCAGCAATCGTACCCCTTCTTCTTCCTACGGTGGGTTAGAAAAGAAGGTAGAGAGTGTATAACCCAGCAAGTTTGGTTTACAAGAAATGGAAATGACTACTTAAATTGGTTTCGCCCAAAACTATAGCACTAATCCCCAATTACAGAACAACCAAATACTGTGATTCCCAAGATGGTCCTAGTTGCATGGCCATTTATTCATATCTATGGGACTCGCGCACAAATAGAAACGAATGGAGCAACAATGGACCATGCACTCAGTAGTACATCCACATGATTGGGCTCACAGTCCCGACCCCTGTTCTTACAATAAGTGATCCGTGCCACTGCAGATAGAGGCCAAGTTACAACCCGTGACAACCTTACATGGTGGTTATGGCCGTAGATGAAGCTTTAGACCCTTAGATGTTCTGTGCTGGCAAAATACCAGGCACAGACATTATACACAAGTCAAAACTGTGCTTTTTTCCCATTACTTTGCTTACTTTCCCCCTCAATATGATGGAATAATGTAAGCTGCTTGAATGACCTGTTGGCCACTGAGGTGGAAGACTTTAACACATCCCCTCCTTTCTACGGAGGGGCTAGTTACAATACGTTGACCTACCTCCTGTGTGTGAGCAGGAGGGAGCGCTGGCTCCAATAATATATGAGCTTGCAGTGTTTAAAGCCAAGGCTGATCCGGCTGCGAGAGCCACTAACGCGGGTGTTCTGACTATACAACGGATTCTTATAGAAGATGAGGCAGCTAAAACCTACTGGAGTTTACTGTATACTGTTGTGGTGGCTTTATAGCATGGCGGGACTCACACAGCTCGCCCGCTGTTCAGTCTCTCTCCAGCTTCTGTTCGCCTCGCGAGTCTGCAGGACTCCCTCCCAGTGCGACTGTCAGCTCAGCACAATTTTCAGGACGACTTGAATCCTTTGGCATGTGATACGTACGCTGGGAAGAAACGAAACGGTACAATAAATGGCTCGCCAATAATAGGCTTCACTTTAGATTATGGGATTAGAGCATCCGACGGGTGAGGTGCCTGTTAGTGTGACCCCCAGAGACCCCAAAATCAGATGTCCGTTGCAACCCCCTGGTGTATAAAGCAAGTCCTCAGCACAGGGGGTCCACGTTTCAATGGTTTATTGCTACTTGAAGGGGTGCTCCATGCATTGCAAAATAGGCCCCAACTTTCTGAGATGGTGTGGTCTCAGTGAAGGGACCCCCACAAATTCAGGATGTACACCTGTTGCGCTGGAGTTGCCGGAGAGCCATCAGCCGGCGCTCCATTTCAATCTTATGTCTCTGCAGAATACCAAGCGCCGTACTCAAGCAATCTCTGTCGCGTCCATCGATAGATGACTAGATAAGCCAAAACATGCCTGGACGTGCTTCTACCCATCACTGAAGTACACGCTGGAGCTATCAAAGGGGATCATGTTTCTCATAATCCGTGAAGGTCCCTATCACTTAGACCCCCACCCCCATCTATCAGCAGTTAGGCACTAGCCTTGAGGATTGGGCCTAGATGGTAGAAGTGGAGAACCCCTTAAGTAGGAGCAAAAGTAAAATTTAACAGTCACTTCTGATTTGCACCATTTCCAAAAGTTGTACTCCTCGATTGGTGGGTCCTATCACCATGTACAGACTACCGGCAGAAACTTCTGTTTTATATAGACGGGATAATTAGCACCGTGGACCCCTGCGACTTCTGTACGTATGTGAGGGGGCGCCATGGAGCCCTTGTGGGGCCGTGTGCCACCTTCCCGTTAGTCTGGAGCACACGTGTGTGGAGTGCTTTGCGCCAGATTTCGGTTGCAGCTGAACTCCACTCTGCACTGCAAGTCATGAAGTAATAGGAAGTGAAGAATGCACTAGATGATGCTCGTGTACAACTCACGTCTGGAACTACGTGGAGGACCCCGATCTAATCAAGCCATATGGTAACAAAAGCCATATGATGGGGGCACATGCCTATAGATTATAATATGTAAACCAGGAGGAGGCCCAAACAACCGCACCCCGGCTGATCAGCTGCCTGAAGAGGCCGCAGTTGTGCTGATGTGCCGAGACATATTAGAATGTGGCCGCGTGGCATATTGCACTAAAGCGGATTAAAGAATATTACACTCTCCAAAGTAATAATATTTACAGTACTAGCCAGACGCGTCTAGCAGTCGCCCCCGGCGACCCCCGTTGTGAGATACGCCACAGAAGGGTCCATCTGTTTAATCAGCTTTGATCAAGTGTACAACAAAACGTGGCGGGGCAGATTATGCAATTACCAGTTAGCGATTGGTTCTCATTATACATACTTTAATCTGGACAGGAAGGGACGAGCCCGTCAGGGCAATTACCCGGAAGTCGGCCTCGTGTAGGTATGATCACTTCCTCTTGCTGGAAATGGGGCTAATGCATGGAAACTGACCAATGTGGGACATAAGGGGAAGGATTCATATCTGCTGCACTCCTCTGCCCTGACTGGCGCCTTATATCTAAGAGTGGATACACAGCACTGTCTGAGTGTCCGACGAACCGCAGCTTCATGTTGCGGAGGAGATCTTCCCTGGATGGGCTTATACACGGGTCAAACATCTACTCCCCCATTAATAGCATCATTGCCAGAGCGACTGATCACATACCGTGACCCGCCCCGGGTTAAAAAAAACATACCCACCTGCACTTACTGGAAGTGAGGTAGTGGCACACGTCCAGTGGCTTTGGCATGTCTTCGTGCATTTTCCGCGCGATTGTGCGTTCCGTATCTATATGGAAGACACCCATCGCTGTAATACAAGGAAGACAAGGTCAGTCAGGTCACATAAATGGCGGGGGCAGGACGGATCTGCTTAATAATTACTAATTAATAATGAATTTCTACACCAAGATCATTGTGATAAACCAGGAAATTATCATAGGCAATGTGACTGTGGTGATCTTATTAGATTTCTTATAACATGGCTCTTTCCTTCTAAAATCACTTTCAAAATCTCTGCTACATGAACCTAATAGTCATGGGGGTTACCCTAGCCACTCTGTGCTTAGCTTCACAGGCTATTACACTGGTCTCATTTTTCTTCTTTTCTTCTGCCCTCTACCTGCCAGATGTAACTCACACAGTCGGAACACGGGCTCTTAAACACCCCCCTAGAGTCTTTCAGGCTCATCAGAATAATTTCCAAATGTGATATAGAGGAAGGGAGACCATGGATCAAACTATAATAAGATACCACAGCCGGTGCCATGTGATCTCTTAGTTTAGCGGTTGATTTATCATGCACGTTTCCAATTTCAGGATCGGGGAGTTTATCCATCACCATATCCCACAAGCTGCTCCAGACTTCGGGTTCCGTGCTGGTTTTGGTCTACAGTGGTGCCTCCCTACGGACCCGGTCACACTTTATTGTTGTCTGCCTGGTCCGCAGGACACAGCTCACCTACGGTTCAGCTCGCGTACCCAATCTGGGCTCAAAAAAATTAAAGAGGGAACGCACCGAAACTCAAGTTGGGATTTAGGGCCCAACTTAACTGATCGTGAGGTGTTCAGTGATGAGCGCCCCCCACAGATCACGAAATGAGGGGTCCGATGGGGTTCCCCTACCTCCGTCAGACCCTGGGCACTACGTACAGAGTTAGTCGAGCCAGACGCGCAAAATGCTCCGTTCTGCTTCATTTAATCTCTCTGTAGTTATGGAAATTGCCAGCGCTGTGATCACCGTCACTCCATAGAGATTGGTGATCTGTGGGGCTCTCATTCAATGCGGACAACCCCATGATCAGCACGTTAGACCTATCCGTGGACAGGCCTACACTAATTTTTCGTGGAAATTCCAGTGTAGGACCAGGAGCTGCACTAAGGTAAATCTTCCCTGTCCCCCACCTCCTGCCTCATCCTCATTGGGGCGTTCCATCAGGTCTTTAGGTAGATGCATAGTGAAGGTAGGTGCTGGTACTCTTAAACCACCTGCTGTCGTCAGAGACATGGTGGTCCGCGTCAACTGAATACTCTGCTGCTTCGCTGTTCGTTGGCGTCTGGTGCCGGGCCATTGCATACCCAGAGTGTTGACAACGTAGGGTTAACAGGACTCCCTCCACGTCCCCGGCCTGAGGGGAGACCAAAAATACAAGACATACTAATTTAATATAATCACATAAAAAAAGTCTCATCTGAACAAGTCCCTGTAGTGTTTACTTAATTGAGTTTACGGAGGACGACCTTTACTCAACTAGCCAAATTTTAATTTTAGGGTTCTAGATGCTCGTTTGTCACATTATTGAGGGGAAATTTTTTTATAACAGGTTTCTACTTTTGTTATTGAAAAGAGTGAGGTTCAGCACATGCTGTACTGCAGCAGCAGCTCTGTGCTCCACGGCAACAGATTACAAATAAAGACCTAGTAGTCTGATCCTGCAAGACATAAAGCCCCTTCCACTAATCCCACACAGAGGGGCTGATGTAAACAGATAAATTCTGATGGACTAGGGGCCCCAAAAAGCAATTTACCAACACCTTCAGTGCTACAGCAGTCACTCAGCAGTAGCTAAAATGGAGGGCTGTGGTGCAGCTATAGCAGGAGCTAAAAATAGCAGTGTGAGGTCAAAACCCCATGGGTGCAACTACCCCCTATTATTACAAATCTCTACAGGGCCATACCACTCCGGTGTGGATAGACCACGCCCCACAGTTGCCAAAATGGAGTATAAATCCAATTCACAGTCCTCTGCTACTAACCTACCAAAAGGTTCTGATTCACACCATCTCTCAGGGATAAATACAAAACTGAATAACGCAGAATGCAAAGCAAAGCAGTGTCGGGACAACCCTCCGTGCATGTAGAACTATAATCCTCAAAAATCTATCATATTTACCCCATGGTCCGGCAGCACACACAAAGGTCTGATTCCACAGTCCGTCCAGGGCTAATACCAAAACACTGACTGTGGAGAGGGCAGCAGTGTGAGGACACGCCCCCACTGCTTTGGTCCTGCGATCACAGAAATGCTGTGGGACAATAATCAGCATCCGGTCTTGCAGGGCATACATTTAACCATGACTCCCCAGCTGCAAGAATAACTACAACTAGCCAGCATGGCCCTAAAAGGGACAGGTCTTAACCACAGCTGCCTGTCCTCATAACACTAACAACGAAGAGGGAAGAGCCGTTCCCGAAAATCGGAGAGAGATTGCGTTCCTATCATATCTCATTGTCCAGACTTTTGTATTTTCGTCCCGGAAGTTTCCGATCCCACTCAACCAAAGAAGAAGCTCCCGCCACGTGAACCTGTGTCACAGAGGCAGGGACAAATATTTGGGATGTGAATGATGATCACACGGGGACGTGCGGAAAAAAACCGGTCTGGCATTAACGTGCCTGTGTGTGATGTGAGTCTTAAAGGCATGTCTCTGGGGCTATGTATGCTAATGGCATCTCCTCAGAAGGAGAGAGACAGCCCCTCTACTGTCAAGTCCGACCATACAACCAAACCTGCCATCTATAGTTAACAGCAGTCATTCGGATCCTTAAACTGGTCTGATTTTACACATACAAACATTGAAGCCGTTGATTCTGGTTTTTTTGTTTTTTTTGAAGGTAGGGGGTCCCTAGGGTGGGACCTTGCGCCCATCAGACATTTATGAATCATGTGGATCATAGCAGAATGCCTTCATGGGAATCCTAATGGCGCAGGTGCAGCACTATGTTGGAATAAATCGAGGCCAAGCACGCAAGTGGGTCAATGGGGCTTGCAACACTACCGCCATCGTCAACATTTTTTTCCAATATTTTATTTTTTGTCATTTCCTACATTTTCCGTCATTTTTAAAGGGAACCTGTCAGAAAAAATTTGTCCCAGTAAATCACTCGCAGTTTGTTGTTAAGCATCTTAACACCTTCCAGATCATGTCTCTTTCCTGGCCGAGTGTGGAGCCATCGTCCAGGAAATCAACTTTGAAGTGAGATGTAATTTGGTTATATAAAGTCATGGAGGCGGAGACTAACACTGAAGTCAAGCTCTCCCTGCCTCGGTACACCCTTTCTCTTATAACTGGCATCGTGCACTGGACTTCTGGAGAGCTGATTGCTTATGTCGCTGGATGCAAAGACATCAATTACAGTGCAGGAGGCAATCTGACATGAAGAGAGCTGGACTTCAGCCCTGAGATTTCCGCCTTCATGACTTTATACAACCAATTTGCATCTCACTTCAAAGTAAATTTTCCCGTTGATGGCACCAACACTGCACCATTTCCGGAAACATGTTATGGAAGGTGCACGCCCAATTAATAACATACTTGTAAGGGTTTATTAGGTTAATTTCTGCTGACGGGTTCCCTTTAAGTCTAGATTTTTTTTTGGACATGACAAAAAATAAATATTGGAAAAATGTTGACGATGGCAAATGTTCAAATTTATTATTGGGACAAAATACGGCAGAAATGTTACAGTGTAGCAAAAAATAATGTTATTGAATTTTACAAAAAAAAAAACATTCACGAAATTTTGTGAAAAGGGCCCAATTTAGTTTAAATCTAAAATGTAACAAGTAAGCGAAATTAGTAAAACTATGGTGGTTTGGAAATTCCACAACCAGGAAAAAAAAAAAACATGGTGTATAACATGGTGGCGTGGGCGCACATTGTATTTTTTAGGTTTTAGGGGAAAAAAAAAACAATTTGGAAAAAATTTATTAAATACAATGTTTAGGTTTTTAAAAAAAATAAAAAATTGCGGGGATTCGAACAATTACAATTTTTGAAAATCTGAATTTTTATGTTTTTTCAGGAAATAAAAAAAAAGTGGGTCGGTTACTGGTGGAATGAATAAACTGTAATAAAAAAAAAAAACAGCAAAAACAAAAAAAACAACAACGTGGGTAATGTTGTAAGTGTTACTTCAAGTGACTGAGACACTCCGCACCGTGTGGATGGACGTAAGGAGAGCACTGTGACGTCGGAGATTCCTCCCCTTCATTTCAAGGTATCAAAAACCTGCAGCTTTCATTTCATCCCACAATGTACACGCCTACATACACCCCGTCCCCTCCCCAGGCGGGGGTGCCGCACTCTGCCAGGTTACATAGCACCTGTTGTATAGTCGGGCAGATCCTGTAAGCAATGATTGTGTATGTAAGGAACCACGGTTACGCACTAGAGGTATGAGCTGGGGTCCGATGGGCCGCCAGTTTGAGGTGCCCTTTCAGCATAGATTATAATCCAGAGCTTGTCCCCATTTCTTCCGCAACTCCTCCCTCTTTTTCCCTTTGAAGACTTTTAGTCAATTTTTTTCCACTTTCCAATGATTTTCTTCATAGATGGTAAGATGGCGTCTTCGTCCCCGCACTTTCCTCGACCCACACCCAACAATAAACTCGTCACGTACTTTCTTAAAGTTAGACTGAGCAGGACGGGGGGAATAGCGATATGCGTTAGTATCAAAAGGTTATGATTGTCAGTAGGATTCAACCAGCAGACAAATAATTACTGATATTATTCCAATATATTCTCGTGTATTTCTATCTTGCTTGCGATGTTATTCAGCTAGGAAGCTTATTACACTACTCAAGCCTTCGTTATCGTATTCCACTGGTCATGGAGTTTCACACAGGTGCACGGCTCGTTTATATCCCGGTATATGATGTCAACACAGGTGGCACTACACTTATCATTATTCAGGTTCATGAGTGATGTCCACAGGTCCCAAACTCGTTTATCTAATGCCTGGTCATGTGATTGTCACACACAGGTGACACAGCTCCTTATATCCCTGGTCATGTGACTAGTCACCACAGTGCAAAAGGCGTCGTTAACATTATCCACGGTCATGGTTTATGTCACACAGGTGGCACTACCCCCCACAAACGTTATTATTCTCGGTTTGCATGTGATGTCACCGGTGCACAACTCGTATCCTATCCCTGGTCATTGATGTCACACTGTGTGCATGCTTGTTCTCTGTACTGGTCACCGTGGTCCCACAGGTGCAACGCCGTCTATCCAAGATCCCGGTCATGTGATGTCCCACAGGGTGCAATCTACAACGTTATACATTCTATGGTCTTGTGATGCACAGGTGCGCAAATCTCAGTTTATCTCATCCCTGGTCGTATTGATGTCAAACAGGTGCACAGCTTGTTTATATCCCCCGGTCATGTGATTCACAGCAGGCACAGTCGTAGGTCCCTGGGTTCATGTGACAGGTGCAGTGTATCGTATATTACCAGCTCTGAATTTACTCAGATACAACATGCACTTGTGTGACATCAACTGATCACAGAAAGATTTATGCGTCACTTGAAGCTTCCATAGACGGACAGCAAGCAGAGATCGTGATGATAGAAGAAAGTACTAGAAAATTGCAAAACTTTCATATACACAAACCATATCACTATTTTACCAACTTTATTTAAGGGGGGTTCCATGATTTTAAACAGTTTATTCCTCAGAACAGGACTCAATTCTAAAAACGGAGAGGGGCCGACACTTGACCCCAAAGCACAGGAGTCCTGTTTGAGGGGCCGACACTATGATCCCATAGCACGGGTCCTGTTTTGAGGGGCTGAACACTTGACCCAAGCACAGGAGTTCCTGTTTGAGGGGCGACACTTCACCAAGCACACGAGCAGTCCTGTTTGAGGGGCGACATTCCACCCAACACAGAGTCCTGTTTGAGGGGGCCGGACACTTCACCAAAGCACAAGGATCCTGTTTGTAGGATCACGGATCTAATTTGATATGGAAGTCTAATCCAAGGGAAGCCATACGTCAAATCCTGTTAAGCCGAAACCTACCTGGTAGTTTCCTTTCTTCGTAAGACAGCATCCTTGAATGTGTCCCAGGGTCCACCCGACCTTTCACCATGGTCCTGTAGGGAATGGGTTTCCCACAAAGTAGTAGGTACTACCACAGATATCACCGGGGTCCGAGGGCTTTTTCGTCTTTCTTTTGGGTTTTTGGCTTGACCCTGATGCGGGAATAAAGGAGTGGAAAGGATTAATCGCCGGGGAGCCCCAATGTTCTACATGTCCGAATTGGCTTGGTGTACCCCACATGTACAGATCAGCTGACAGACATACTAACCGGTAGTAAACCAGCGCCATTCTCTGCGTAGTGGTCAGATCCAGGTTACTGCAGTTTATTAGATTCCATATCATATGAAACAGTATCTAAGGTTGCTGCATCTGTTCATAAGCCACTAGGACAGAGTGGCGCTGTCTGAGGCTCCATCTCCTTATTGAATAGCACATTGGTGCCAGATGTTTTGCTAGAAAACCCCGGCGAACACCGCGTTGATATCGGACGACACTTATAAGATAGGACAGGGAGGTCATGATTGATTTAGCTATCCAGAAGAACTCCCACTTCAATCATTAATGTCGGGGAACCTTTCCTGCGTCTCTGAAAGGTTTGCCAGCATAAGGGGTCTTGCACTGTGTAGATCAGGTATGTACCAGACCCTGCCATATCTGGTCGTTGAGAGAACAGTGTCTTTTAGGCCATTAATTTGTTCACTTTACACCCGATTTAACATTCGGCAACCAGCGCGAGAGCCTGACTAATGATGCCGCCAGTCCACAACACTGATTTTCGGAAGGCGGCGTACGTCCTGCGAGGGAGGAGTGTTCCATTATTGCTCAATTGTATTCTACTTCTGATTGCCTGGTGACCGCGACACCGAGTCGCAGGGCTGTCCCTATAGGGGCGGCACCCCGTGGCCCTCCGTTAGAGATACTGCTCCAGTTTAATCCTGTTGTGCTTGGGAGGCAACAGAAGACGAGGATACAGGACACGCAACGTATCCCATATGATTGGGTCAATGTCGTTCTTAACAGGGCTGCAGGGATTGCATGCTCTCTGTAACAACCTGGCGCACAAGAGCACCAGGCAGTGTAGGAATACATGGAATATAAACCCACAGAGAGGCTGCTTACAATACCTAACACTGGCTCGCGACGCTCAGAAGACACATCAGTGTGAGGACACAATACTTTCCCTGGCACTCATGGATCCTTCTATTATAACCCCATAGTTCCAGTCTGGCTGCTAATGCGGGGTCAAGGAATCGGGGTAATAACTCCCATCATTTCACTCACTAGTAATCAGCGACCAAAGCAATATTGGACATGTGCAGGTCACCAAAATTACAATCTATGAGGCGGCGGTCGGGGGGGGGGGGGGGAGACTAATTCACAGCAAAGGTATCAGGAGAGACAAGTGGGACGACAACGCCGAGACGATGACACACATATAGGGGGGGGTGGCTAAGGACACACACTGACACGGAAAGAAGGGTTGGCAATTACGTACTCCGAGAGGTCCATTCCGGAATCCGCTGGCACCAACATTTCAGTCAGCGTGGGGCATACACGCGCCGACAGTGGAGCGCCCCCTGTGAGTAACCTCCTGCACATTACCTAGTAGACAAGCCCTCACACAGAGTTTAAGAAGTGCCCCTTAGAGCATCCACGAGCCTCTAACTAGCTCCCGCCCCGGGGAGGCACTACAAGGTGGATGTTATCAGTTACAAGGATTGTATATCTGTCTACTTATGGGGCTGGAGGCGGGTTCCTCAACTGCTGTGTCTTGTGCAGTCATGTGGGAATTGTCCCCTGGAGAGATGTTTAAAACAGACTTTGTGTATGTTGTTAGTAGCAGCAGGACTGTGGATACCTACACGTATTTTCATTCTCAGGATTGTAGACATCTCCATGTCCTCACACTGCTGTGCCCACAGCACTCTCTCTCTGTGTGTAATCTGCCTATGGAAGTAATGCAACACCGAGTAGATGATAGAAGGCTGTGGAGCAGTTCTGGGGAATACAATCTAAACAGTTGACACCTCTCTCGGCCAGTCTTAAGCGTTAGAGGGCAAAATAGCTGATTGGTGGGGACCGCCCTGAGACGATCCCTCAATTAAACTGATCTGATGCAATGGATGCTTGCTCTCCTGGTGACCGCTGCAACACCCAATGTAAGAAACCCAGAGGGAACCCCCCCACATTTCACCAGACTGTGGGGGTTTGGTTCTTGAGATCAGTAGCAGTTTCCACCCCGCCCCCGATCAGCCAGTTAATCACCTCTACTTGTGGAAAGGGGATTATAAATTGTGTATACAGAACACAGTGTACATTCAACTGACACACTCACTTCCAACCAAGGAGGCTGCTGCGGGAGATCCAGTGTTGGCGGAATGGTATTCAGGATCGGTACATACGGTGCACTGAGTATGAGGCACATGGCCCCTCTGGTCGCCCAAATGCATTAATCGAAAAGAAAAACCCTCAGATGAAGGGAAGGGCGCAAGTATGGACTCTCTTAGTAGTAGGATGGAGAGTACGGCGGCTGCTTACCCCTCTGCTTCTTTGCATTTCCCAGCTTTTCCTCTCCTCCTCCTCAGCCTCCCGGGGCCTCTTCCAGTGTGTCACGGATTGGTGGGCGGGATTGGGCGGCTGGTGTTGGTCTTGGACAAAGGGGTGGAGAGGCTGCACCACGTGCGTAGCTGAGGGCTTGACCCAGGGATTGAGCAATGCACCCGGCGTTATGAGAGTGGTCTAGGCACATACAGAGCGAACGTTCTTGGCACCTGAGGCGCTGCGGGAAGAAGTGATTAAAGTATATCTCAGACACCACAAAGTGAGAATTCGACCAAAAATTCCGGCCAAAACCTCGCGGTTACACCATACATTCATTACTTTAAGGTGTACTTTATTGCGTAGACATACACGACCCCAATTGACACCCAAAGTCTGCCATGCAACAATCCTTCAGCATGGATGATTTTATTAACTTTTGCAAATATACACTACCGGGGGTGAAATATGCAAAAAAACAAAAAAACTCCGTATCTGCAGCTCTCTATTGGATGGGAGAGTAACTACCTGGAGTCATACAAAGGGCAACAGACAGTCCCATTAGATGTCCTGTCCCCCCTGATTGATACGCAGGCGGTCACTGACCTATGGACGGTTTTTCTTGGTCTGCGATCTCCTATCCCACTTCCGATCATCCCGCATTATTTCTGGTGTCTCTCATGTCATTCGGGGACCACAGGACTATCGTGCGCCGGCACTTTTCAAGCTATTCCAAAATCCACTTTCTTTGCATTTCTTTGCCAGCATGCTGACCTTACCACTGGAAGAAAAGAGGTGATTTGTAATAAAAAAGCGGCAAATTCACCATTTTGGATTATTATCTTCAAAGTGAGAAGGAAGACCCTCACTTCACGATCTGAAGAATATCCACAAAACGAACCATCCTACAAATATTTGCGCTTTCCTTCCTTTCTTTTTCTTTCTTTTTCTGCATACCAAGATGTCTCAGTGATGAGAATCAGAAGAGAACATTTTACCATCTTGAGAGATCACGGAGCTTAACTGTCGGCTTAAGATCCATATGATTGGGGGCCATTCCATGCTCTCCTGCATAATTGGGCGGGATTTGGTTTGTCATATGTATGAGTGTCTACATTCCATGAGAAGTTGCTTGCCACTCCTCTGCGTGCCTCGGCCTTATCTGGTACCCTTGGGTTTCACGCCGTCTATTTGTGGTGGTGCACGTGGTGGTAAGACACATTCCTGTGTTGATACAAGTTTGGCGCGCTTCAACAATTTGGAGCCAGACTTGGCCGGTGCTTGACTGTGCCCAGACTGCATTGTACCCACGACCACGGAAGAAGGCCTTTGCTTAGAAGATGACCATCTGTGTAGGCAGTTGGCTTTGGGGAATGGACGACCCAGGGCCCGGAATTGGCATCCTGGGGTTTTCACATGACGCTGTTAGACGTGTTCACGAATCAGAATGGATTCTGATTTCTCATGGGCATCTTGATCTGCTCCCGACGTTGCCCATCTCGGAATAGCGCGAGAACCGAAATGATGCACAGGCTGGCTTGAAGGCAATTTGTGGCTAACCATTGAAGGTGTGAGGAGAGACGTCAGCAAATCGTACCCTTCTTCTTCCACGGTGGTTAGAAAGAAGGTAAGAGAGTTAATAACCCAGCAAGTTGTTTACAAGAAATGGAAATGACTACTTAAATTGGGTTGTCGCCAAAATTCTTACACTAATCCCCAATTACAGAAAAACCAAATACCTGTGATTCCCATAGATGTGTCACTAGTTGCTATGGCCCAATATTCACTATCTATGGGACTGCGCACAAATAGAAACGAATGGAGCAACAATGACCATGCACTATAGTACATCCACATGATGGTCACAGTGCCCGACCCCTGTTCTTACAATAATAGTGATCCTGCACTGCAGATAGAGGCCAAGTGTAAACCCGTGACAACCTTACATGTGGTATGGCCTTAATGAAGCTATAGACCCATTAGATGGTTCTGTGCTGCAAAATACCAGCACAGCCATTATACACAAGTCAGAAACTGTGGCTTTTTTCCATTACTTTGCTTTACTTTTCCCCCTCAATTGATGGAATAATGTAGCTGCTGGAATGACTGTTGGCCACTAGGTGGACAGACTTGTAACACATCCACCTCCTTATACGGAGGGGCTAGTTACTAACGTTGACCATACCTCCTGTGTGTGAGCAGGAGGGGAGCGCTGGCATCTCAATAATATATGAGCTTGCAGTGTTAAAATGCCAAGCTGATCCCGGCTGGCGAGAGCCACTAACCGGCGTGTTCTGACTATTACAACGGATTCTTATAGAAGAATGAGGCAGCTAAACCTACTGGAGTGTTACTGTTACTGTTGTGGTGGCTTTATAGCATGCGGGACCTCACACAGCTCGCCCGCGTTTCAGCGTCTACTCCAGACTTCTGTTCCGCCTCGCGATCCTCAGCAGGACTCCCGACCATGCGACTGTCAGCTCAGCAGCAAATTTTTAGGACGAACGTGAAATCCTTTGGCATGTGATACGTTACGCTGGGAAGAAACGAAACGGTACAATAAATGCTCGCCAATAATAGGGTCTCACTTTAGATTATGGGATTGAGCCATGACGGGTGGAGGTGCCATGTAGTGTGACCCCCAGAGACCCCAAAATCAGGATGTCCGTTGCAAACCCCCTGGTGTATCGAGAGAGCAAGTCGCTCAGCACAGGGGGTCCACGTTTCAATGGTTTATTGCTACTTGAGGGGTTGCTCCATGCATTGCCAAAATAGGCCCCAACTTTCTGGAATGTGTGGTCTCAGTGAAGGACCCCCACAAATTCAGGATGTACACCTGTTGACGCTGGAGTTGACCGAGCAGCCATCGCCGGACTGCTCCATTTCATCTCTATGTCTCTGCAGACATACCAAGCGCCGTACTCAAAGCAATCTCTGTCAGCGCCATGAGATGACTAGATAGCCAAAACATGCCTGGACGGATCTGCTTCTACCATCCTTGAAGTACCGCTGGAGCTATAAACGGATCCTGTTTCTCATAATCCGTGAAGGTCCCATCACTTAGACCCCCACCCCATTATCAGCAGTTAGGCCTGCCTTGAGGATTGGGCCTATGACTAGAATGGGAACCCCTTAAGTAGGAGCAAAAGTAAAATTTACAGTCACTTCTGATTGCACACATTTCCAAAAGTTGTACTCCTCGATTGGTGGGTCCTATCACATGTATCAGACTCCGGCAGAAACTCTGTTTTTTAGATGCGGGATAATTAGCACCGTGGAACCCCTGCGATTCTGTACGTATGTGCAGGGGGCCCATGGAGCCTTGTGCGGCGTTGTGCCACCTTCCCGTTAGTCTGGAGCACACGTTGTGGAGTGCTGCCCAGATTCGGTGCAGCGTGAACTCCACTCCGCACTGCAAGTCATGAAGTAATCAGGAAGTGAAGAATGCTAGGATGATGCGTCGTGGTAACAACCACTGTCTGGAACTACGTGGAGGACCCTCGATCTATCAACCATGATTGGTTGTAACAAAAGCCATATGATGGGCCCCATGCCTATAGATTATTAATATGTAACCGAGTGAGGAGGCCCAAACAACCGCACCCACGCGCCTGACAGCTGCCTGAAGTAGGCCGCAGTTGTGGCGAGGGTCGCTCGAGCACTCATCTAGAATGTGGCCGCGTGTGATATGCTTAAAGCGGATGTAAGGAATATTACACTCTCCAAAGTCATAAATATTTACGTCTACCAGACGCTTCTGCAGTCGCCCCCGCGACCCCCAGTTGTGAGATACGCCACAAAGGGTTCCATCTGTTTAATCAGCTTTGATCAAAGTGTCAAAACAACAGTGGGCGGGGCAGCTTATGGCAAATACCAGTTCAGCGATGGTATTCTCATTTAATACTTTAATCGAGGACAGGAGAGGGACGAGCCCGTCAGTGGCAATTACCCGGAAGTCGCCTCGTGAGTTATGATCATTCCCTCTGTGGAAATGGGGCTAAGCATGGAAACTGACAAATGTGGGACATAGGGAAGGATTCATCATCTGCTTGACTCACTCTGTCCTGACTGGCGCCTTATACAAGAGTGGTACACAGCACTGTCAGAGTGTCCGAAAAACCGCAGCCTCATGTTCGGAGGAGATGCTTCCCCTGGATGGGCTCTATACACGGTCAGAACATCTACTCCCCCCATATAGCATCATAATGCCAGAGCGACTGATCACATACCTGTGACCGCCCCCGGTTAAAAAACACTACCCCCTGCACTTACTGGAATGAGGTAGTGGCACACGTCCATTGGCTTTGGCATGTCTTACGTGCATTTCCGCGCGATTGTGCTCCGTATCTATATGGAAGACACCCATCGCTTGTAATACAGAGGAAACAAGGGTCAGTCAGGTCACATGTAAAGGCGGGGGCAGGAGGATCTGCTTAATAATTACTAATTAAAATGAATTTCTACACCAAGATCATTGTGATAAACCCAGGAAACTATCATAGGCAATGGACTGTGGTGATCTTTATTAGATTTCTTATACATGGCCTCTTTCCTTACTAAAATCAACTTTCAAAATTCTGCTCATGAACCTAATGGTCATGGGGTGTTCCCAAGCCATTCTGTGCTTACTTCACAGGCTATTACACTGTCTATCTTTTTCTTTTCTTCTGCCCTCTCCTGCCAGATTAACTCACACAGTAAGGAACGGGCTCTTAAACACCCCTAGCGTCTTTCAGGCTCATCAGAATAATTTCCAAATGTTGATATAGAGAAGGAGAGCATGGATCACACACATATATAAGATACCACAGTCACGGTGCCTGTGATCTCTTAGTTTAGCGGTTGATTTTCATGCACGTTTCCAATTTTCCAGGATCCGGGGAGTTTATCCATCACTCATATCCCACAACTGCTCCAGTACTTCGGGTTTCCGTGCCTGGTTTTGGTCTACAGTGAGTTGCCTCCTCGGACCCCGGTCATCACTTTATTTGTTGTTGCCCTGGTCCCAGGACACAGCTCCCTTAACGGTCAGCTCGCTACCCTCCATCTGGGCTCAAAAATATTAAAGGGGAA
Organism: Engystomops pustulosus; assembly: GCA_019512145.1. Classification (NCBI taxonomy): domain Eukaryota; kingdom Metazoa; phylum Chordata; class Amphibia; order Anura; family Leptodactylidae; genus Engystomops; species Engystomops pustulosus. The sequence continues at coordinate 47,519 of WNYA01000498.1, read as the reverse complement.
CGCAACCGAAACTCAAGTTGGGATATGGGCCCAACTTAACTGTCATGAGGGTGTCTCAGGTGAGACCCCCCCACAGATCACGAAATGAGGGGTCGATGGGGTTCCACCCTACCTCCGTCAGACCCTGGGCACTACGTACAGAGTTAGTGAGCCAGACGCGGCAAATGCCCGTTTGCTTCATTTCATCTCTCATGTAGTTATGGAAATTGCCCAGCGCTGTGTCACCGGTCACTCCATAGAGATTGTGATCTGTGGGGTCTCATTCAATCGCGGACACCCCCATGATCAGCCACGTAGACCGTATCACGTGGACAAGGCCTAACTACTTGTTTTCGTGGAAATTCCGGTAAGGACCAAGGAGTCTGCATAAGGTAAATACTTCTTCCCCCTCCTGCCTCATCCTCATTGGGGCGTTTCCATCAGTCTTTAGGTAGATGATGTGAAGGTAGGTGCTGGTACCTTAACACTGCTGTCCGTCAGAGACTGGTGGTCCGCGTCACTTGAATACTCTGCGCTTCGCTGTCGTTGCGTCTGGTGGCCGGGGGCCATTGCATTACCCATTGTTGACAACTGTAGGGTTACAGGATCCTCCACGTCCCCGGACCTGAGGGGAGGACAAAAATACAAGACATACTAATTTAAGTAATCACATAAAAAGAAGTCTCATCTGAACAAGTCCCTATAGTGTTTCTTAATTGAGTTTACGGAGGACTGCCTTACCTCAATAGCAAATTTTAATTTTAGGGTTCCTAGATGCTCGTTTGTCACATTATTGAGGGGAACTTTTTTTATAACCAGGTTTCATACTTTTATTGATAAAGAAGTGAGGTTCAGCCACATGCGTACTCAGCGCAGCTCTGTGTCCACGGCAACAGATTACAAATAAAGACCCTGTAGTCTGATCCTGCAGACATAAGCCCCTCCACTAATCCCACACAGAGGGGCTGAATGTCAACAGATAAATTCTGGATCGACTAGGGGCCCCAAAAAGCCAATTTACCAACACCTTCAGTGCTACAGCAGTCACTCGCGTAGCAGAAATGGAGGCTGTGTGGTGCAGCTTATGCAGGAGCTAAAAATAGCAGTGTTGAGGCAAACCCCAGTGGTGCAACTACCCCCTATTATTACAAAATCTCTACAGGGCATAGCCACTCCGGCTGTGGATAGAACCACGCCCCACAGTATGCCAAAATGGGAGTATAAATCCTATTCACAGTCCCTCTGCTACTAACCTCACCAAAAGTCTGATTCACAACATCTCTCAGGGACAATATCAACAACTGAATCGATCACGAAGCAAGAGCAGAAGCAGTGTCGGGGGACAACCTCCTGTGCACTTGTAGAACTATAATCCTCAAAAATCTATCATATTTAACCCCATGGTCCGGCAGCAAACACAAAGTCTGAATTCCACACCTGTCCAGGGCTAATACCAAACACTGACTGTGGAGAGGGCAGCAGTGTGAGGACAACGCCCCCACTGCTTCTGTCCTGCATCACAGAAATGCTGTGGGACAATACATGCAACGTCTTGCAGGGGCTATACATTAACCTATGACTCCCCAGCTGCAAGAATAACTACAACAGCCAGCATGGCCCCTAAAAGGGACATGTCTTAACCACAGATTGCTGTCCCTATAACACTAAACTACGACAGGGGAAGCGCCGTTCACCGACACAATCGGAGGAATTGCGCTTCCTATCAATATCTCATTGTCCAGTACTTTTGTTTTTCGTACCGGAAGTTTCCGATCCCACGTTCAACCAAGAGAAGAGTCCCCGCCACTGTGCCTGTGTCACAGAGGCAGGACCAAATATTTGGGATGTGATGATGAACACGGGGAGTGCGGAAAAAAACGGTCTGCATGAACGTGCTGTGTGTTATGGGAGTCTTAAGGCAAGGTCTCTGGGGCATGTATGCTAATGGCATCTCTCCAGAAGGAGAGGACAGCCCTCTAATAGTCAAGGTCCGAACATACAACCAAAACCTGCCCATCTATCGTTAAAGCAGTCATTCAGGTCCTTAAATGGTCGATTTACACATGATAACATTGGAAGCGTTGATCTGGTTTTTGAGGTAGGTCCTAGAGGTGGGACCTGCGCCCATCAGACATTTATGGGATCATGTGGATCATAGCAGAATGCCTTCATGGGAATCCTAATGGCGCAGGTGCAGCACTATGTTGGAATAAATCGAGGCCAAGCACGCAAGTGGGTCAATGGGGCTTGCAACACTACCTTTCTTACATTTTCCGTCATTTTTTAAAGGGAACCTGTCAGAAAAAATTTGTCCCAGTAAACCACTCGCAGTTTGTTGTTAAGCATCTTAACACCTTCCAGATCACGTCTCTTTCGTGGCCGAGTGTGGAGGCATCGTCCAGGAAATCAACTTTGAAGTGAGATGTAATTTGGTTATATAAAGTCATGGAGGCGGAGACTAACACTGAAGTCAAGCTCTCCCTGCCTCGGTCCACCCTTTCTGTTATAACTGGCATCGTGCACTGGACTTCTGGAGAGCTGATTGCTGACGTCGCTGGATGCAAAGACATCAATTACAGTGCAGGAGGCAATCTGACATGAAGAGAGCTGGACTTCAGCGCTGTGATTTCCGCCTTCATGACTTTATACAACCAATTTGCATCTCACTTCAAAGTAAATTTTCCCGTTGATGGCACCAACACTGCACCATTTCCGGAAACATGTTATGGAAGGTGCACGCCCAATTAATAACATACTTGTAAGGGTTTATTAGGTTAATTTCTGCTGACGGGTTCCCTTTAAGTCTAGATTTTTTTTTTGGCTCTGCAGTCTCGGTTCCCATCTTAGTCGGTTCCATGACGCAGAACCTCCATGAGAAAAGCGCTGGTACATATGATGTATGATTGATTATTTCTGGCTATTTTGAAGAACCGTCTTTTAAAAAGATGAGGACTATTTTTTTGGGGGTCTTTTTGGAAAAAAAATGCAAATCTAAGTTATCTCTATGGAACACTATGTATTCCCAAATTATTATTATTATTATTATTTTTGTTTTATTAAAGTGATCTATTTATGTCAAAAGCCTTAAGTCTCTATATTGGTGTAAAAAAAATCTATTTATGTCAAAAGCCTTAAGTCTCTATATTGGTGTAAAAAAAACAAAAAAACATTTTTACCGATTTATCGTGTGTCCCTGTAGTCCCGCCCCCCTCATAACAGACTAGCAAAGTGTTAGTTTTTAGTTAGGCTTTACATTAGGCCTGGCCTAAATGTGGATACGTTATATAGTGGTCTATATATTTAAAGCTTGTTATGTAACTGGGATCGCCATGAAGTTTTTTGGCTGGGGAGCGCCCTCAAGAAGAATCCAACTGTTTGACTTGAGCATTTAAGAAAACAAAACGCTACATTTTGAGTTTCCTTTTCTCCAATCACAACCAAAGCTGCATCCACATCCTGTATTAGTACGCCTTAATTGCCAAACAATTTTTCCAAATTGTTGTTTTTTTCCCCTACAATTTACAGATGTTTCATAGTTTTTTGTTTTTTTTTCTTTCCACCGATTGGCCCCTCCTCTTGCATTTGCCTAATTTTTGGGAATGTTTCCAGTATTTATTTTTTAAGTCAATTTTCTGGTTTAACTGAAATTGTACATATTTTTTTTTTTTTCCGATTTTTAAGTGGTTACTAACTTTTTAACAAACTGAATAAATCTGTAGTAGAAATTTTTGTGCGGGAAAAATGTGTAATATATCTCATCAGGGAGAAGTGATTATTTCGCTGCTTATCACCCTCTATTCCTAATCTGCGTTACATTGTTAAATTTCTCAGGGAATTTAAAAAAACAATGTAACGCAGATTAGGAAATAGAGGTTGATATAAATAAAGCAGCGAAATAATCACTTCTCCCTGATGCGAATACTATTACACATTTTTCCCGCACAAAAAATTTTTTTTTTTTCAACTACAGATTTATTTCAGTTGTTAAAAAAGTTAGGTAACCACTTAAAAATGGAAAAAAAAAAAAAAAAAAAAAAAAAACAAAAAAAACAAAAAAAAAAAAAACACAAACAAAAAAAAAAAAACACAAAAAAAAAAATCAAATAAAAAAAACAAAAAAAAAAAAAAAAAACAAATAAAAAAGACAAAAATAAACAAAAAAAAAAAAAGAAAAAAAAAAAAAAAAAAAAAAAAAAACAAAAAAAAAAAAAAAAAAAAAAAAAAAAAAACAAAAAAAAAAAAAAAAAAAAAAAAAAAAAAAAAAAAAAAAAAAAAAAAAAAAAAACAAAAAAAAAAAAAAAAAAAAATAAAAAAAAAAAAAAAAAAAAAACAAAAAAAAAAAAAAAAAAACCATATAAAAAAAAAACATATAAAAATAAGGAAAAAAAAAAAAAAAAAAAAAAAAATATTAAAAATAAAAATATGTTACAACTTTCATGGTTTTTTTTTTAAAACAACTCCCAGAGATAAAAATTTGACTGTTAAAAAATAAATACTGGGTAACACATTCTCACCCAATAACAACTTTAGTGTGCACACACTTCCATGGTGACAAGATACATTTCAGTAACAAACACTACACAGTTACAATTAAACGCGCTACTAACATTACCTTCGCCAATTTAACTACAAACTATACACGAAAAAAACCCAGCTAAAAAAATCAATTTTCTAGCCCCATGTAAGAAATAATATAAAATACAATTTAACTTTGTCTTGTTATATTCTCATACTATCCCCTCGACCCACCATTTCATGTTTCTTCCATGTAATTCAATAAATAAAAAATGTTTATACTACACATAATTTCGGTTTGTACAAACAGGTTTCTTTATTTTTTGCTTCTTCTCTGGCTACCAACACGACACTCCAGTTGCGGCACTGGTCTCTCCTGACTTTACATAAATTCGCCTTATTAACATGACTCATTCCCTGGATAAAACTGCCCCCCTTTATTATTTGTCGCCTTTATACCTCTGTAGTCTGGTGTTTTGTCCCCGCTCTCCCGAAATTATCCCTCCCTCGGACCCCACTCTTTCTCCTGTATCTGGCGACTTATCTTAGAGGTAGGAGAGCCCGGGGACTTCCTCCAAAATACCTGTTTTGAGTTTTCTCTCCTGGACGCCTATTCGCACATCATGGTTTTTGGAAATGGTCCTCTGCAAGTTACCCTGTAAATCGCATCATGATTCTGTTGACTTTTACGTGATAATTTGCACCAGATTATTTTAACATTCTCTCAGTTTGGATGTTTAGTTGTGGCTGGTGTATACGCAGTTTTTTTTAGTCCTTATTGAGGAGGTTTTCACAGTTTATTAGAAAAATTTTCTTTTAAAAACGTAATTGTCATAACGTGTACAGCGCTGGCGCCTGGTTCTGCTAAGCAGCCTTGTTGCTGTGGACGCAAGTCACCTCCCTCACATCCCGGGGTTGTGTCGGATTGTTTTATCAATGGGTGAACAAATGTAATAGTGGAGGAATCCTTTCTAAGATGCCTTTAATGATGGTCTCTAGTTATTATAGTACTGCCAACTCCCAGCAGTTCCGGCTGCAAGTTTAGTTTTTTTATTTTTTTCTTGTTTGTTATCGCATAATACCCTGCATACACGACAAGGATGAGGGTCATGTTGATGTCATCGGGTGAAGCAACTGCCTCGGTGTGCATTTTAAAGGGGATGGTCTAGTCAGCAGTAGATCATAGGTGTGAGTGCTGAGGTTATGTTTAATTGTGAGTGGGATTGGACAGTTTGGTTCCCACTGGACTGCATTATGATGATGGGGATGTCACGCCACCGAGTGTCTTGCTGCGTTTCTGCTCTGTTATTCACTCTGGAAGCGTCTAGTAAAGATGAGTGAACCTTCCATAGTGGACGGAGGGCTGTAGCCCGAAACGTCTGACACTAGTATAGGAATTTCTCAGTTCAGCTCTTCCAGGCGGTGTAGCAGGGGGAGACGTGCGACACGGACTTGTAAAAAAATTGCTATTGTTAAGTTTGTATTATGACAAGTTGATAACAGAAGCGCGCAACCTTTGTTATTACGATCATCCTAGATAAATTCCACAGCAGTGAGTTGTGGAAATCCCTTTAAGACTTCATTCCCCCCCAATAAATCTTATCATTCCTCAGCACTTTACATGTTGACATGTGACTTGTCCTATAATACTTGGTGGTCGAGAGGAATACAGTGCACACACAATATATTTTCGGAGAATTTTGGAAAATTCTCGTGGGCTGTGTACATAAAGTGGACACCCTTTCCAGAGCGCACCCCGCAGCTCTAGTGGTGATATTGCTTTCCGTTACTCTGTGACATCACATAACTGGTGATTGGGTTCTGTTGGTCACAGGCACAATGGTGTGATGTCACGTATTAGACGGCCGCGGTGCTACTACCAGTTATGTGGGGGCACCCCGAAGGGTACTATATATGTGTGATTTGTGTATGTAGTAATGAGAGGAGGAGGTCTCTTGAGTTCTGACATCTCCCGGCATAGCATAGTGTAGCGGCCTAGTGTGTCGCCGTGGGACGTCCGTTTGGGAGCATCGATAAATCCGTTTGTAACCTCTCCTCTCGTGATTGCGGTTCGTGAATTGTGACGGAGAGCGGAGAGAAGATCACCATTATACGATACTGCAGGATTTTGGGCTTGAAATGATGGCCGAGATCTGTGTACGATCAAGTTCCATACATTTCTAGACGCGATTTTTATATGATAAGGCAATAAGTATTTGCACCCCCCACCCCCCAATATGCTCGTTCTCATTTATTTTTACTCTACTTTGTCTTGGTGAAAGTGACATTTGGGTGTTTAGGTTTTTAGTCTAATTTTTCGGAACTGCGTTCATCTATTTGGATAATGATCCCGCTTAGGGTTTGTTTTGCGCAGTCAAGTGAGGCTCGATCACGGTTAGTCCTGGACGTGAAAGCTGGAAACGTCCCTTCGCATCTGAATGATGACCCATACTGTTATCATGCTCTCTCCCAAAGCAAGATAAATATTTTACAATCTGCAGAATTTTTTAGGTTCGCTTTGGGTTGTGGTGTGGAAAAAAGTGATGGCATTGAAGGGGGGTATAATACAAGCAGTTGGAAGTACAGAAGATTTGAATAGATGTACCATATATTACTCAAATATAGTCTGAGTTTTTCGCACAAAAAAATGTGCTGAAAACCCAAACCGGCTTATACTCGAGTAAAGTGTAAAAAAATCAAAAAACTCACCTTTCGGCCTTCCCCCGTATGTGGCCACTACTGGGGCGGGGCTGGCTAATATACTGGGAGGAGATATGGCTGGCCGGCATATTACTGGGGTGGCAGGTGCTGGCTAATACTATGGGGCCGGGTCCAGGCAGGCTATATACTGGGGAGGCTGTGACCAATGCATTTCCACCTCCGCTATACTCGAGGTCAATAGATTTTTCGGTTTTGTCGGAAAAATTGGGGCCTCTGCTTATACTTGGGTGGCTTGTATACTCGGGTATATGCCGAGTTAGTATCTCTTCATACTCGGGTAGGATTTTTTTTTGATTCTTTTTACACGTATGCTTAAATGCCTAGCGTATGAAATCTCTCCGTGTGGGAGGATTTAAGGGTGTTAGTATAGGGTTTGGGGGATTAATCGCGTGTGCGAGAGCGCGGTTCTTATGTCTCTATGAGTGAATAAAGCGGAAGGACATACATACTGAGTACCTCAGGGGGAGATTATAGAGGGATTGTGACCCTGCCACTCCAGCTGCATGTATGGGTACAAGGGAACCCACTATTCTTAAGGGGGGAGGTTTACAGCTGTTGGGTAGAAGAGTACAAACACTCTAGTTCTGTACATATGTGACTATTGCGTACGTGGGATTTAGTTTGGTGATCAGGGTCCAACCACTGAAACCCCCACAATAAGCACAGTACAAACTTCTCCTGGCAGTCCCCACCAAAGGATATATAGACTGTGTGTATGTATATGGTACACACAAGAGAGGCAGTCCCCGGTTTACAACAAGCATGGGTTCTTATTCTTAAAGGGGTTTTCCCACGAACAACAAGTTAGGCCTTATCCCGTGGAAAGGCCTAACTGCTGATAAAGTGGGGTCTCGGTGCTGGGAAAACGCCCCACAGATAACGAGAACGAGGGTCCCAAAGGTACCTCAAATCGGACCCCTCATTCAATATGTCGAGACTAATGGAGCATGACGCCGGCCAAGACCGTCCTTCCATTAATCTCTAGGAGCTGACAGAAATTGCCAGCACCGCGGGGAAAACCTTTAAGTTAATTTGTATGTCGGCACAGCGTTAATGTTGTCCTGTGACAATTGTATTTAAAAGTTTAGGGCAGTCTGGGAACAAGGATCATCAATAGAACTTCATTACAGATGATCATTGCCCGCCATGGCACTCTAAGTAAAGCACCCGAAGAGCTTCCGACAGGTCACAGTTGCGGAGAGTCCTCTGTAACTACCGGTGTCGGTTGCCCCTGACTAATGGGGGGGACAGTTGACTCCCCTTTAGTGATCTTTGGGGATACAGTGGTTATCTACCTAGTATAGCCACTCTGCAGCGCCAGCGATTTGCAGAGGAAGATGGAGACGCTTCTTATGGGTGCAAAGACCCCAATTCTAATGATTGCTTAAGGTCCCAACTAATCAGTACAGTATCGCACCTACATTGTGTGGATACTCTGAAATCCCTTTAAGCCCATCTTTGTGGGAGTTGTGAAGTGAGAAGTATCCCTCTTAAAGACGCAGAAACGCACCTTATAGCAACATGATGAGCACCGCGGATGGCGTTCCTCTCTTTGACGGCCTGGCTCGGTGTGCCGGCCTCTGGATTGTACAGGTGCTATGATTCATGTAGATAGCGGCGGATTAGATCAAGTCAGGTTTTTCTGTCATTCACTATTTAGGAGAAATGTTTACGAATCCTTGTATCTGCGTGGCTCTTTCATTCGAGCGCTCACAGTTCAAGTACTGCGATCTTTTTATGAGTGGCGAGGAACAGCACGCGCTTGTTAGGTGACTGATTACCAGTGGAACCGGCCACAAATAGCTGGCGATGAAGGGGTCTTTTTTGGCCTCGGCTGTCCGGCTTAGAAGCAGTGCAAGTGATTAAATCCCCAGGCGAAGGTTTTGCGACTCCAGGGCTTCAGACAGTGGGAGCGGCCCATATTGTACCAGGAGGACTTTACTATCCGAGACTACGTTTTGGGGTATAGCTTTGGCAAGTCAGCTAGCAATAATGGTACTTGCCAGTAGTTCAGAATCCATTGATACTCTTAGCGGTAAACTTCTGAGAAAAAGAAAATTGCAAGGGGTGTACGGTATTGGTGGAATTTGTCCACACACCGTGGTATTTTACATTCTTGTTCCCTTTGTTTTTTGGGGATGTGCAATGCTTATTTGACCTTTGGATGCACATTAAGGAAATGTAACATGTGCTCCGAAAAATTAGATTATAAGTAAATTGCCAAACAGCTTGGACCCATTATGATTCAGGCCACAATGAATTGACCTCCCCTCCTAGAAGTCTTGAGTCGCAAAATTTGGATCCTTTAAAAGGAGTATCCGTCCAGTGGTGCACACCTCTGATGAGTGGGTTACTCCCTTGTCTATGAGAAGAACATGCAATCACCGCTTAGGAATTTAGCCGCTGTCTGGAGCTCTGCAGGTGTTGTTTGTACTGGTGGTCTATCTCGTTGACTTGCGTGCAGCAGGATGGCAACGGTATTTATCTGGGAAGGTAGAAATGGTGGCTTGCTAGCAGCGTGTTCTGACCCCAGACGTGAAATGGGACTATAAATGTGTATCCTCATGCTGTCTGTGTGGTATGGAAACTATACAAGGGGTGAGGAAGGCTGCGGCGGCCATTATCTAAGTGGTGATAGGGGATATGTATAGAGGAGGGCTTCAATGTAGGTCTGTATTTTCTAAATGTGGATTATTCGATTCTATCAGGGCGTATTGTCGGCAAATTCTAGTGAGATCGTAATCATCTACAATGTTTGTTCCTATTGTTATTATTCAGAAAATGTATCCGATCTCATTGGGATTTTGTCCTCAGTCTAGTAACCAGATTTACTGATCGTGATAGTGTTTGTAAGACACCTCAAAATGGCAACACCCAGTTGTCAGTTATATTCATGAATTTGTTACCCCGAATGTTGTGACGGGGGGATCACAATTGTTTAGCAAACCAGAATGCTAAACATTTAGCGTTGTAGTATTTATTATAAGTATGTATTATCTATTATAATGTTTGTATTATTCTTGACCTCATGACTTTGCGCACTCACATTGTTTTCTGTCTTGCAGGAGGCAAACAGTTTATTAAGGACCTGCGTCTCAAAACGGAACAGATATTGGAATCCGTAGTGGAAATCCTTGATTCTGTAATCCACTACGGCAAGATGAGTGCGGCCAGCGGGAATAGGTTTCCCTTTGGATCTAGGGGGAAGCTTTACTGGACGCACCAAGACCACCATGGTCCCAGGAGAGGAGGGAGACAGCTAGTGACATCGGATCACAGGCCGTTCAGCCACAGCTATTACTCCGCGGAAAAAGCGATGTGGGAATCAGGAAAACGAGACTAAACGGCGCACCGAGACGGGCCTGACCTCGACCTGGCTACGACAACCTGATGGGCAGCGCTTCTCCGAGCCGACGTACTTAAAGTGGGCTGAGTCGTTGCACTCTCTGCTCGATGAATCAAGGATGGATTAAGTTGTCAGAACTTTTCGGCAGCAGAAAATTGTTCAGATTTGCTGTTTCTGGTGAGCCTGCCGCGGTTTCCGAAAGCTGGAGCCAGTTGACTCTAAAGTGGAAAAAAAAAAAAAAGGCCAAACTGGCCAAAGCAATCTAAAAAAATACATTCTGGACAACTAAACGGCATTGTTTCCGGCAGGCCAGATCAAACCAGCAACTAAATAGTTTTATTAAGGATGTGTTTTGAGCAGAACATCGAGCCGGACATGTTGGACCAGGCACCAAATGGAGATCAGTCCATTATGGTGGAGACAATTACTTACCCTGTGTTTCTAAAATCCTGATATCGATTTAGAAGTACACTACAGTGGGAGGGGAAAGACTAATGTCTACAGTGACAATAGCGCGGCTCTGGGACGGGGAAAGGGGCAACATGGAGATTTACCGACTCTTAACGAAGACGAGGAATGGGGAAGTGTGACCAAGCGGGGACGCCGACTGTCGATAGCGAATCGGTTTCCTCTAAACAGAATCAACCAGCAACTTATCTAGAGCTGCATCGCATTGTAAGAACCAGCAAGGAGGAGGAGTGACGGGAGAGGAGAGAGTTCAGGTATGGCCGAAATATATAATGCTTCATTATTTAATATCTGATTTTTATTGCATAAGATTTTACCATGTTGACCACTGATGAGACGCAGAAGACTTGTGGTGGATATGTCTCTGCATTACAGTTTTTATGGTGGGAGTTTTGGGTGCAGTTTACGAGAATTGTTGAGTCAAATCTAGAGAAATGCATGCAGCAGGATGTCCGGAATTTCAGCTTTTTAAATTTGGATATCTTGTCCTGCTTTTCCCTTAGAAGACTCCACTAGGTCTGGTGTATTTTCCAGGTTTTGCACAAAGAAGATCCTTACAGGCGAAACATGGGGATTTGGTTCTTGATCAATTCAATGATGGTGGACTGTTTGCCACCTCAGTAGTCCCGAGCCTGAGGTCACCCCATCATAACAGATGTTTCCCCGATAGGCTTTCGGATAAGGCGTAATCCTATCATGGGCACGCAGGTGGCAGTTGGTCTACCGTTTTCCTGTCAGCGACCAGACATTATCCCATGCACACGGCTAGGCAATTCATTGCTTGTGGTAAAAACCCTCTTTACGTGCTGGTCATACCTGTGTGCCAAGTTTTGAAGGCAAATCTACACTCTCAAAATTCCATCATGATAAACCAGGGTCATACTCTTAGGGCACCGTTGCGTGGTAATCTCTTATTAGTTATCATCTTTCACAAAATCAACTTTGTACTTGTAAAGGGTCTCTTGGGGTGTTAGGATTGAGCCCATCTCTCCTTTACGTCTAACCTGCTCCCTCAGAACTTTCCACCTCCTTAATCTCACCCACCACAGGGAGGGGGAGGATTGCTCGGAACAGTGTAATAACGGGGCCTATTGAAGCGGGCAAGTATGGAGTGGCCTTAGCTCATCATTAATAGATTATAAGTTGATTTTAGAAGGAGAATATGAATAACAAATTAAAAGATACCACAGTGCAGGGCCTGATCTATGAAGCAGTGTCATTGGTTATCATAATGGATTCTTGATGGACAGATTCCTTAATGTTGAAGTGATACCAATGTGCGGTGTGGAACCCATGGGGTGCAGATATGAGCCCTCGGGGGCAGTTTTGCCTTTCGTCCTTGTTTCTGCCTGAAGCCTGCCTGCCTTAATCTGTCCGTATGAGACCTGGTGGTCTTCGTAGATGACGCGTTGTTCTTCCAGGGGTCCACACTATGCATTGATTGCGCGGCGGAGCATTCCGTCTTGGTGACAGGATGAGTTTTTTTCCCTTCCATCCCTAACAAAGCCAGAATCCTTTGTCAGAAACTCACAGCGACGCAAAAACGCGAGCGGCGTGTTGTTGTTGTAACAAGACGGAGCAGAGAGCAGAGTGCACGATTCAATCCCCGGCCTTTATTATTCCCTGTGGAAATAGATTAGTTAATGATAAACATGGAGCGCATCCCCTGCAGGCTACGGGGAGTCCCAATTGTTCGCTCTCTTTATTTCTCCCGCCCGCTCAGCTTAAAGGGACGGAGATGGGTATTTCACAAGTTAAAATCTTCACTGTAGCTGTAGATCCCTTTTTAGGCTGGTTTCCGTGGCATGAGGGCAGCACCATGTTAGATTGATTTTTTTTTTTTGTTTTTGTTTTGTGGCAGCAAAAAAACTGATGCAGGTTGAATGAGCCATTAATAGTGAAATGATTAGGTCTACCAGACGTTATTTAGACCTAACAGTGATGCAAGTTTCTTGCACTGATACACGTAAAAACACAAGCACATGAGAATATATACAAAGGAGCACAGGGTGTAGAATTGGAACGAACAGAGCTTATTTAGGAACAAATTCGTTGTTTATTATAGAAGAGCAATGGACATTTATCATGAAGAAGAGGGTACGACCTCTGCCAACCACCCCGCTGTCCTAGGATGAAGGGCCGCAGCCCTGAGTTAGCCTGCAACCTTTCCGTGTTTTACTCTGCACAGCGGTGGCCCTTGCTATAAGCAAAGCTGAAGGTCGCACAGCGGGGGGCTGGGGTGCACTGTGCAGAGCTTCACCCCTTCATTCCTAGGACTTGGGGGGGCTCCATCAGTCATTTTTTTTTTATAGAGAGTTTATAGGGGAGCATTTGATAAAATGAGATAGTGAAAAACCCATATCCCCCCTCGGAGGGAATGTCTGGGTTGGTGGACCTTCCTATTGCATCGCGTGGGGTTGCCATCAGATGGGGAGGAGTGAATGTCATTGCACCTCGATGACCTCGCCCTGGTCCTTTATTCAGTCGTGACCGCGGAGGACAAAGCGGGATGTGGGGATCTGAGCACTTCTGGCAATGTTACACCGACACGCCAAAAATGTTGTGCAGGAACTGTCAAAGAGCGTGAACTCCTTTGAAGGGAACCTGTTCACCTTCAATAACCCCAGACTAAGCCCTAATGGTACCTTGTAGATAACTGTAATGTAATTGCGTGTGGATTTACACGCGAGGGATATTTAGCCAAAAAAAAACGCGCTGTATTTCCCATGTTTTTCTTTCCGATTCGGTCCAGGAGGGGGCGGAGCTCGTCGAAATGTCACCCTTTCCACTGTTAATACGTGGGGTTCTGACCTCGCCCTGGGACCCCTGAAGATCTGTTACTTTGATCACGCATGTTGCACCTCCTCACTGATCAGACCTAGTTATTATGTGGATGAGATAAGTTTAAAATGTAGGACAAGTCCCTTTATAATAATAGGGAGCAATAGATAGGTGTGCACTTGTGCTACCCGCCGCGGGCATCTAGTCTGGCCAGTAACCCCGGTGTTGTCGTTGTTAGCTGGGAAGCCGGACACAGTCGCTGCGGTTGTTCGCTCTGTACGGATGAGTACATCTGCGGGGGAGCGACGCCAGAGGCCCGCCGTACCGAGCATGTTTACTTTCAATAAGCGCGGACCATAAAGTTATGATCGGCGTGACCTCATCACACATCAAAGGCTGGGAACATATATGAGGCTTTATGCCACGCAGGACCGGATGTGAGAATGTGTGCATTCATTGACATGGAGACGGGTTGGCTGATGTAAGCTTGCACTAAGATTCTTCTGTTGTTCTTTATTCTATCACTAACAGAGGCGACTCAAAGTCTTCCCCGGGGATTGATCAGAATTTCGCCAGTGAAATATTTTTTATTTTTTTTCTGCGTAAAAATGTTTGATTGCTCTGAAATTACTGTCTCGTTTTACACAAATCGGGCGAATCAGCGACCTTTACAAAAAAAAAAATTATTCAAAAAAAAATATTTTTCTTGGAAAGTTGATCCTCCAGAGAAGTGACAGCTTGCTCATTTTTTCCATCTTAACATGAAACGGAAACAGAGTTTTGTTATTTAATGGTATTTATAGAGATTTTTTTCTTTTTCTGAGCACTGGAGTTGCGTTGTGCGGTCACTGCCGGAGAAGATGCCTTTTGATGTTTTTTTTTTTTTTTTTTTCACAGAGCTCTGTTCATTCAGCTTCAGAAGTTCTCGGAGCGATGACATTGTTTACATATAGGCCCCCCCCCCCTCCGCTAGTGTTTGGTGCACAGGAATTCTCATTTAAGCCCCTGAGAACAAGGGAAAACGTCCGCCAGTAAATTCTCTTTCAAGGAGAGAACTCTCAGACGATTTTTTTTGCCGTCTTAAGTTTGCGTTCGTTAAAGTGTTGGAAACCCCACCATGAAAATGAATGGGGGGGTGTAAGGGGTCTAATGTTGGACGTCTTCATGTTATAATTCAGTGTTGCGGAAAGTAGCGGAAAGAGCAGCCGTTGTTCTTGAGGACACAGGAATAATGTGACGCGTAAATTGATGTTCCATACTTTGGTTGCAATTCTACTTTTCACTCTGGGTGTGCGTAGGTAAGATTGAACACTTTTCTATTTCCCTACGGATAATCGGCTATAAATTCTTAGCAGCTGCACATCATTGTAGGGAAAAGTGTGTCCCCTAGAAATCCTAGGAGGAAACTGATGGCGGTTCTCCCCCCGAGAAATTCCTACTGTAAGTTTTCCCAACCCAGTGTTTGAGAACATGATATCAGGATTTCCTCCTTTTCTGTACATTTTGGCTGTGAGCATAGAGCAGTGGGACTTAACACTCTGTGCTCCATTAGAGTGATGTAGTGAGGGTCCTCATCAGCAGTTGTCTTGCAACCACACATAGACAAGTAAGGGAAGATGGTAAATCTGGCTTAATAGGATGCAGGATTTTCTACTTGTCTGATCCTCATTTCTGTGGAAATCTAAGGAAGAATTGAGGAAGGGGGTTAGTTGGCCCAATTATTTTGTGTGTTATCAGGACTTTGCTTGAAAAACCCCATGGGGGAGCGGAAGAACACAAAGTTGCTTCCTCAACTCGGGCCTCTAGGTCCTCATAGAGGCAGACTGGTTATGTCCACTTGTGGCCACAATATCGGGACTGGAATATTCCTGTAGTCTAATCTGAGGATAAAAAAACGTACAGGATGTTGATTGTGGACAGAATTTAGATGGGTTGGATTGTCTGCTCCGTTGTTAGAAGCAGAGGAGTTGATATCTGGGCCCTGAGTCCGAGTGGCTGGCCACATATTCCAGGTCACCGGTCCCTTGTAATACTAATGTAAGTTGTGCCTGTAGGTATGTGGGGTAGGTGGCCCCGATGCTTTGTTCTTCCCGTGTGTCTGTGGTGCGGTGGGGTCTGCAGTCGCTGCCTCCCACCAGCCTCTCCGCTAAGGTTTCATTACATGCAATATGGCAAAAAGCGCATTTTCAGCTTCTTCAGCCAACTTTGTGTAAAATGTTAATCTTCTGAGTTGGGCCGCTCCGGCTCGGGGGCTGGGGGGGGTAGAAGTAGCCGCGGGCGTAAAACCGTTTATAGTCATACTGGATTCCATTTGTAAATTCCTCCCTCCGCTGAGCGACAGGAAAGAAAAGCTGTGCGAAGCAGAAAAGAGGGGAGAGAGTGAGTAGGGCCCTCTAACATAGGGGGCCGAGGAGGGGGGCCCTCTAACATAGGGGGGCAGAGAGGGGGGCCCTCTAACATAGGGGGAGAGCAGAGAGGGGGGGGGCCCTCTAACATGGGGGCGAGAGGGGGGGGCCCTCGAACATAGGGGGCAGAGTGGCAGATGAGTGGGGGGGGCCCTTAACATAGGGGCAAGAGGGGGGGGGGGGACCCTTAAACATGAGGGGCAGAGAGGGGGGTGGCCCTTAACATAGGGGGCAGGAGAGGGGGGGCCCTTAACATAGGGGGGCAGAGTGGGGAGGGGCCCTCTAACATAGGTGAGCAGAGCGAGGGGGGGGGGCCTCTAACATAGGGGGGCAGAGAGGGGGGGGGCCTCTAACATGGGGGCCAGAGAGGGGGGGGCCTCTAACATCGGGCAGACTGGGGGGGGGGGGGGGGGGCCCTCTAACATAGGGGCCAGAGAGGGGGGGCCTTAACCATAGGGGGCAGAGAGGGGGGGGCCTCTAACATAGGGGGCAGAGGGGGGGGCCCTCTAAAAAGGGGGCAGTCAGAGGGGGTGGGGGCCCTCTAACATAGGGGGCCACAGAGAGGGGGGGGGCCCGATAACAGAGGGGGCAGGGCAGAGAGGGGGGGGGGGCCCTCAAATAGGGGGGGCAGAGAGGGGGGGGGGCCCTCTAAACATAGGGGCAGAGAGGGGGGGGGGCCCTCTAAAAGAGGGCGGATAGAGGAGGGGGGTGGGAGAAACGAGAACGCCCTTGCTCACGTGCGTGCAAAGGTGCGTCCGGCTGATCCCGAGGCGCTGAGAACCTTAGGTTGTTGATGCTATCCACCCCCCTGGGGCTTCTTCTCTCCTAACCCAATGCCACCTCCGGGGCCGCATTTAACCAGCGCCAAAGCGATCGTCGTAGTATGACCCATATTGGTAATGGGAACTAATTGCTGGGGAATTCATAAAGAACCTGTTCATAGGGGGCGAGAGAGGGAGGGGGCGGGCCGCTAAGATAGGGGCAGATAGAGGGGGGCGCCCAGCTAAACATGAGGGGCAGAGGTAGAGCGGGGGGGGCACAGCTACAATAGGGGCTAGAGAGGGGCGGGGGGGCCCTGCTATAAAATACATGGCCCAGGAATATTACAGGGTAAATCATTACCCAGTACCAGTCCACAGGGTTCCCATGGTCAGGATTGAGCCAACCAGTGTATAGTGTACGGGTAGCAATGGCCGAATTAATCCGTAGACGGGTTTGAAAGGGTGTTATCAATAGCTTGTGATACCAACTTGGCTTCGCCTCAACGCGCAGCGCCAACCCCACCCCCGTCCCACAGGTTTTTTTTTTTGTAGTGTTGACCTTTGCAGCTTCGTCAGGTTTCAGTATTGTGGTCTGCAGGATATGCAGTTCAGAGTCATTGAGGTACAGGGGCGTTAAGTTCAGGGGATAGGGGGCATCTGGGCTTCCCTAATGATCACTAAATGGCCTCGCCAACCATGAAAGAGTGAACGGCACTGTCATCGGTGGTCGGCAGAGTAGCAAGAACCGGCTGTTGTCTAGATAGAAAGCTCACGGCACAGCGCCATATCTGTCAGCAGGTTAATGCGGAGGGGTTGGGTACTGCAGCTTGGTTTGTTTTTGGCCTTGGAGCACAAAGTATGTACAGTTTCATGGGTTGGACTTTCCCAAATAGGGACTATCCTGGACCTCGACGGTATGGTCATGTGACTGCTATGAATATGTTAGTCACATGACCTCATTGGTGGCTCGATGAGCGCGAGCCAAGTGGACCTGAGAGCACCCTGTGGGACTTGTTTTTTTAGTATTTTTTTTTTTTATTGGTTTTTTTTTTTTTGGTTGGGGTTCTTAAATGCGATGCTTTTTATGATCCCAGGCATTGCTTGGGCCCAGCCCAGAGTTTCCTCCTGGCGATGGTTAGTACATTACGCAAACGCGGGGGCTCATGGACATCATCGGTGAGGGACAGACCGCCGGATAACGCCTCCCATCCTCATCTGTCTCATGCAAGTGCCCGCGCGCCACCAGAGCGCACATTATACCAACCCGAATGAGAATCCCACAGTCATAAAAATTTCCCGATGTGTTCGCGGGTAAGACGGTCGCCAAACTTGTAAATGAGAACAAGGTGGAAGAGTGTCAATCGGAGATGGAAGGGAGGAACTTCCCTAAGTCCGCGCTACGTGTGAGTTCAAGCGCGGGTGTTTAGGTGAAATGACAGAGCCGCAGTTGAAGATGACACGGTCTTTGTAGTAGGAGGAACCAAGGAAGTGGGTCGTGGACGGTGAACGGTTTATGTGGGACAATTTAGGGGTGCCACAGACCCCATTGACCCACTTGCGATGCTTGGCCTCGATTATTACCAAACTAGTGCTGCACTGCGCCCATTAAGGATTTCCGCATTGAAGGCATTTGTATGGATCCACATGGATCCATAATGTCTGATGGGCGCAGGTCCCACCCTAGGACCCCTACCTTAAAAACAAAAAAAACCAGATCTAACGCTTCAAATGTTGTATGTGTAAAATCGACCAGTTTAAGGATCCTGAATGACTGCTTTAACTATAGATGGTGCAGGTTTGGTGTAGTGGTTCGGACCTGCTATAGAGGGCTGTCTCTCTCCTTCTGAGGAGAGCTCATTAGGCATACATAGTCCCGCAGAGACATAGGCCTTTAAGGACTCCCATCACACACAGCACGTTGACATGCAGACCGGTTTTTTCCGCACGCCCGTGTCTCATCATTCACATCACCAAATATTTGGTCCTGACCTCTGTGAGCAAGGGTTCACTGTGGCGGGGCTTTCTTATTGGTTAACGTGGGATCGGAAACTTCCGGGACGAAAATACAAAAGTACTGGACAAATGAGATATGATAGGAAGCGCAGATCTCTTCTCCGATTGTTGGTGAACGGTCGTCTTCCCTCTGTCGTGTTTAGTGTTATGACTGGACAGGCAGCTGTGGTTAAGACTGTCCCTTTTAGGGCCATGCTGGCAGTTGTAGTTATTCTTGCAGCTGGGGAGTCATGGTTTAATGTATGGCCCTGCAGACGTGATGCATGTATTGTCCCACAGCATTTCTGTGATCGCAGGACAGAAGCAGTGGGGGGCGTTGTCCTCACACTTGCTCGCCTCTCCCACAGTCAGTGTTTTGGTATTAGCCCTGGCAGGACTGTGGAATTCAACCTTTGTGTTTGCTGCGGACCATGGGGTTAAATATGATAGATTTTTGAGGATTATAGCTTCTACAGTGCACGGAGGTTGTCATCCCACAACTGCTTCTGCTCTCTGCTTCTTGGTCGCATTATTGTTTTTGTTTATCCCTGGAGAGATGTGTGTGATCAGAACTTTTGTGAGGTTAGTAGCAGAAGGGACTGTGAAATGGATTTATACTCCCATTTTTGGCTAACTGTGGGGCGGGTTCTATCCACAGCCGGAGTTGGCTATTGGCCCTGTAGAGATTTTGTAATAATAGGGGTGTAGTTGCCCCATGGGTTTTGACCTCAACATGCTATTTATTAGCTCCCTGCATATAGCTGCACCACACAGCCTCCATTTCTACGCGAGTGATGCTGTGCACTGAAGGTGTGGTAAATGGCTTTTTGGGGCCCTAGTCATATCAGAATGTTATCTGTGTTCAATCAGGCCCCTCTGTGTGGGATTAGGGAAGGGGCTTATGTCTGCAGGATCAGACTACTAGGGTCTTTATTTGTAATCTGTTGCCGTGAGACACAGAGTGCTGCTGCAGTACGCATGTGCTGAACCTCACTCTTTCAATAACAAAAGTAGAAACCTGGTTAATAAAAAAATTCCCCTCAATATGTGACAACGAGCATCTAGAACCTAAAATTAAAATTTGCTAGTTGAGTAACATCGTCCTCCAGTAAACTCAATTAAGAAACACTAAGGGACTTGTTCAATGAGACTTTTTTTATGTGTATTACTTAAATTAGTATTCTTGTATTTTGTCCTCCCCTCAGGCCCGGGGACGTGGGGACCTGTAACCACTACATTGTCACACCTGGGTAATGCAATGGCACCCGGCCACCAGCGCAACGACAGCGAAGCAGCAGAGTATTCGTTGACGCGGACCACCAGTCTCTGACGACACAGTGGTAAAGTACCAGCACCTACCTTCACAGACTCTACTAAAGGACCCGATGGAAAGCCCCAAGAGGATAGGCAGGAGGGGGGAAAGTAGTATTTACCTTACTGCGACTCCTGGTCCTTACCGGAATTTTCCACGAAAAAAGTAGTTAGGCATGTCCACGGGATAGGATCTACGTGGCTGACTGGGGTGTCCGCGTTGAATGAAGCCCCCACAGATCACCAATCTCTATGGGAGTGACCGGTGAGTCACAGCGCTGGCAATTTCCATAACTACATGAGAGATTAAATGAAGCAAACGGGCATTTTGACCCGCGTCTGGCTCGACTACTCTGACGTAGTGCCCAGGGGTCTGACGGAGGTAGGGTGGAACCCCATCGAACCCCCTCATTTCGGATCTGTGGGGGGGCTCATCCTGAACCCCTGATCGACAATAGTTGGGCCCATAATCCCAACTTGAGTTTCGTGCGTTCCCTTTAATATTTTTTGAGCCCAGATTGGGTAGCGACGGACCGTCGGTGAGCTGTGTCCTGGGACCAGGGCAGAACAACAATAAAGTGATGTACCGGGGTCCGAGGAGGCAACTCCCTGTAGACCAACCAGGCACGGAAACCCGAAGTCTGGAGCAGTGGGATATGGTGATGGATAACCCCCGGATTCCTTGGAAAATTGGAAACGGTGCATGATAAATCAACCGACTAACTAATAGATCATGGCACCGTGCGTGGTATCTTTTATGTGTTGATCCATGGATCTCCCTTCTCTATCAACCATTTGAAATTATTCTGATGAGCCTGAAAGACTCTAGGGGGGTGTTTACAAG
The DNA here is from genome assembly GCA_019512145.1 of Engystomops pustulosus. NCBI lineage: Eukaryota > Metazoa > Chordata > Amphibia > Anura > Leptodactylidae > Engystomops > Engystomops pustulosus. Next base: position 26,396 of record WNYA01000498.1, on the reverse strand, counting down.
CCCGCCAGCACTGTGTGCAGCTTAATCTGGCAGAGGAGGCGAGAAAGAAAAGAAAGAAATAGACCAGTGTATAGCCTGTGAAGCTAAGCACGAAGTGGCTTGGGAAACCCCAGTGAGCTTAGGTTATGTAGCAGAATTTTGAAAGTGATTTTAGGTAAGGAAAGAGCCATGTATAAGAAATCTAATAAGATACCACAGTCACATTGCCTATCGATAGTTTTCCTGGTTATCACAATGATCTTGGTGTAGAATTATTATTAAATTAGTAATTATTAAGCACTGATCTCCTGCCCCCGCATTTCATGTGACCTGACGCCTTGTTTCCTTGTATTACAGCGATGGGTGTCTCCAATAGATTACGGAACGCACAATCGCGGGAAAATGCACTAGAAATGCCAAAGCCAATGGAACGTGTGCCACTACCTACACTTCCAGTAAGTGCAGTGGGGTAATGTTTTTTTAACGGGCGGTCACAGGTATGTGATCAGTCGCTCTGGCATATGAGCTATAATGGGGGAGTAGATGTTATGACCGTGTATAGAGCCCATCCAGGGGAGCATCTCCTCCGCAACATGAGGCTGCGGTTCGTTTCGGGACTACTCTAGACAGTGCTGTGTATCCCATCTTGTATAAGGCGCCAGTCAGGAGAGGATGCAAGCAGATGATGAATCCTTCCCTTATTGTCCCACATTTGGTCAGGTTTCCATGCTTAGCCCCATTTCCACAGAGGGAATGATCATAACTACACGAGGCGACTCCGGGTAATTGACCACTGACGGGCTCGTCCCTTCCTGTCCTGATTAAAGTACATTTAATGAGAAACCATCGCCAAACTGGTACATTTGCATAAGCTGCCCCGCCACGTTGTTTTTGTACACTTGATCAAAGCTGATTAAACAGAACTGGACCCTTTGTGGCGTATTCACAACTGGGGGTCGCGGGGGCGACTGCAGAACGCGTCTGAGTTTAGGTTACGTAAATATTTTATACTTTGGAGAGTGTAATATTCTTAATCCGCTTTATAGGACAATATCCCGCGGCCACATTCTAATAGTGTCTCGGCACACTCGCCACAACCTGCGGCCTTTCAGGCAGCTGTCACCCGGTGGGTGCGGTTGTTTGGGCCTCCTCCTCCGGTTTACATATTAATAATCTATAGGCAGTGCCCACCTCATATGGCTTTTGTTACACCATATGGCTTTTGATAGACGAGGGTCCTCCACGTAGTTCCATACAGTGGTGTTACACGAGCATCATCACTAGCATTCTTCACTTCCTATTACTTCATGACGTGCAGTGCGGAGTGGAGTTCCGCTGCCAACCGAATCTGGGCAAGCACTCACAACGTGTGCTCCAGACTAAGCGGGAAGGTGGCACACGGACGCCACAAGGGCTCCATGGCGCCCCCTGCACATCATCAGAAGTCGCAGGGGTCCACGTGTCTAATATCCCGTCATATATAAAACAGAAGTTTCTGCCGAGTCTGTACATGGATAGGACCCACCATCGAGGAGACTACAACTTTTGGAAATGGTTGCAATCAGAAAGTGACTGTAAAATTTTCTTTTGCCTCCTAACTTAAGGGGTTCTCCACTTTACCACTAGGCCCAATCCTCAGGCTAGGCCTAACTGCTGATAAGTGGGGTGGGGGTCTAAGTGATAGGGACCTTCACGGATTATGAGAACATGATCCGCCTTGTATAGCTCCAGCGTACTTCAGGTGGGTAGAAGCGACCGTCCAGGCATGTTTTGGCTATCTAGTCATCTTGATGCGCTGACAGAGATTGCTTGAGTACGGCGCTTGGTATTCTGTGCAGAGACATAGTGATTGAAATGGAGCATCCGGCGATGGCTCTCGGTCAACTCCAGCTCAACAGTGGTACATTCCTGAAGTTTTGTGGGGGTCCTTCACTGAGACCACTACATCAGCAAAGTTGGGGCCTATTTTGGCAATGCTGAGCAACCCCTTCAAGTAGCAATAAACCATTGAAAACGTGGGACCCCCTGTGCTGAGGACTTGCTTCTCGGATACACCAGGGGGTTTGCAAGGACATCTGATTTTGGGGTCTCTGGGGTCACACTAACATTGCACCTCACCCGTCGAGGCTATAATCCCATAATCTAAATGCTGAAGACCTATTATGGCGAGCCATTTATTTGTACCGTTCGTTGTCTCCCAGCGTACGTATCACATGCCAAAGGATTTCAAGTTCGATCCTGAAAAATTTGCTGCTGAGCTGATCAGTCGCTGTGAGGGAGTGCTAGAACGCGAGGCGGAACAGAAGTTGGAGGTAGACGCCTGAAACAGCGGGCGAGCTGTGTAGTCCCGCATGCTATAAAGCCACCCAACAGTAACAGATAAACTCCAGTAGGTGTTAGCTGCTCCATCTTCTATAAGAATCCGTTGGTATAGTCAGAACACCCCGTTCATGCTCTCGCCAGCCGGATAGCTGTGCATTTAAACACTGCAAGCTCATATATTATTGAGAGCCAGCGCTCCCTCCTGCTCACACACGGAGGTGGTCAACGTATGTAATCAGCCCCTCCGTAAAAGGAGGAATGGATGTGTTACAAGGTCTTTCCACCCAGTGCCAACAGTCATTCAAGCAGCTTACATTATTCCATCAGATTGAGGGGGAAAAGTAAGCAAAGTAATGGGAAACAAAGCACAGTTTCTGACTGTGTATAATGCTGTGCCTGGATTTTTGCAGCACAGAACCATCTAATGGGTCTTAAGCTTCATTAGGCCATAACCACATGTAAGGTTGTCACGGGTGTACACTTGGCCTCTATCTGCAGTGAGCACGGATCACTATTTTGTAAGAACTGGGCAATGTGACCATCATGTGGATGTACTAACAGTGCATGGTCCATTGTTGCTCCATTCGTTTCTATTTGTGCGCAGCCCATAGATATGAATAAATGGCCATGCAACTAGGACCATCTATGGGAATCACAGTATTTGGTTTTTCTGTAATTGGGATTAGTGCTTATAAATTTTGCGGAAAACCCCAATTTAAGTAGTCATTTCCATTTCTGTAAACCAAACGTTGCTGGGTTATTAACTTCTTACCTTTTTTTCTAACCCACCGTAGGAGAAGAAGGGGACGATTGCTGACGTTCCTCCTCACACCTTCAATGGTTAGCCACAAATTGCCTTCAAGCCAGCCTGTGCATCATTTCGGTTCTCGCTGTTTCCGAGATGGGCAACGTCGGGAGCAGAATCAGAGATGCCCATGATGAAATCCAGAATCCATTCTCGATCTGTGAAACACGTTGAACGCGTCATTGAAAACCCAGGATGCCAATTCCGGGCCCTGGGTCGTCCATTCCCAAAGTCCACGCCTCACACAGATGGTCATCTTAGCAAAGGCCTTCTCGGGTCTGTGGGTACAATGCAGTCTGGGCACAGCAAAGCAACTCGGCCAAGTCCTGGCTCCAATATTGTTTGAAGGCGCCACAATCTTGTATCACACAGACATGGTCTTACCACCACGTGCACCACCACCAAAATAAAGCGGCGGAAACCCAAGGTACCAATAGGCCGAGGCACGCATGAGGAGTGGCAAGCAACTCTCATGGAATGTAGACACCTCTACATATGCAAAACCAAATTCCCGTCCCCCAATTATGCATGAGAGCATGGGAATGGCCCCCAATCATATGATTCTTTAGCCTACAGTTAAGCTCCGAGATATCTCATGATGGGTAAAATGTATTCTTTCTGTGTCTCATCACTGAGACACTTGGTATGCAGAAAAAGAAAGAAAAAAGGAAAGGTAAGGAAAGCGCAAATATTTGTAGGATTGTGTTTTTGGACTGATTCTTCAGATCGTGAAGGAGGGTCATTCCTCTTCACTTTGGAAGAGGACATAATCCAAAATGGTGAAGTTTTGCCGCTTTTTTATTACAAATATCCTCTTTTCTTCCGTGGTAAGGTCAGCATGCTGGCCAAGAGAAATGCAAGAAAGTGGATTTTTGGAATAGCTTGAAAAGTGCCGCGCACGAGTAGAGTCCTGATGGTCCCCGAATGACATGGAGAGACACCAGAAGATAATGCCGTGGATGTCGGATGGGAGATAGGAGATCAGCCAGACACAAGAAAAACCTCATAGGTCAGTGACCGCCTGCGTATCAGATCAGGGGGGACACTGGACATCTAATGGGACACGTCTGTTGCCCTTTGTATGACTCCGAGGTTTACTCTACCATCACATAGAGACTGCAGATACAGGAGTTTTTTTTTTTTTTGCGATATTTTCACCCCCGGTAGTGTTAATTTGCAAAAGAGTTAATATAAATCATTCCATGCCTGAAGATTGTTGCATGCAGACTTTGGGTGTCATTGGGGTCGTGATACTGAGTCTACGCAACTAAAGTACACCTTAAATAAGTGATAATGATGGTAACGCGAGTTTTGGCCGAAATTTTTTGGTCGAATTCTACTTTGTGGTGTCTGGATATAACTTATATCACTTCTTCCCGCAGCGTCCTCAGGCCATGAAGTCGTCCGCTCTGATGTGCCTAGGACCCACTCTCATGGAACTGCCGGGTGGCGGGATTATCATCCCTGGGTCAAGACCGCTCAGAGCTACGCAACCGGGTGCAGGCCCTCCACCCCTTTGTCCAAGACCCACATGCCGCCCAATCCCGCCCACCAATCACGACACACTGGAAGAGGCCGCGGCGGAGGCTGGAGGAGGAGGAAGAAAAGCTGGGAAATGCAAATGAAGCAGAGGGGTGCAGCCGGTACTCTCCATCCTACTACTAAGAGAGTCCATATTGCCGCCCTTCCCTTCATCTGAGGGTTTTTTCTTGAATTAATGTCATTTGGGCACACCAGAGGGGCCAATGTGCCTCAGTTACTCAGTGCACCGTACTGTTACGTATCCTGATACCATGCCAACACTGGATCTACCTGCAAGCGCCTCCCTTGTGGAAGTGAGTGTGTCAGTTGAAGTACACTGATGTCTGCTCTATACACAATTTATAGATCCCCTTCACAAGTAGAGGTGATTAACTGGCTGATCGGGGGGCGGGGCTGGAAACTGCTACGATCTCAAGAACCAAACCCCCACAGTCTGGTGAAATGTGGGGGGGCTCCCTGGGTTTCTTACAATTGGGTGTGCAGACGGTCTACAGGATGACAAGCACCATTTCATACCAGTCAGTTTAATCTGAAGGGATCGTCTCAGGGCGGTCCCACACCAATCAGCTATTTGTGCCCTCTAACGCTTAAGACGCCGAGGTTCAACTTTTAGGATTGTTCCCCAGAGCTGCTCCACAGCCTTCTATCATCTACTCGGTTGTTGCATACTTCCATAGCAGATTACCACAGCAGAGAGAGGAGTGCGTGGGCACAGCGGTGAGGACATGGAGATATCACAAGCCTGGAATGAAATACTGTAGGTATCACAGTCCTGCTGCTCACTAACAACATACACAAAAGTCTGTTTTAAACATCTCTCCCAGGGACAAATTACCCAACATGACTGCACAAGAGACAGCAGTGTGAGGAACCCGCCTCCAGCGTCCCATATAGAGAAATATACAATCCTGTAATATAAAATCACCGTAGTAGTGCTACCGGGGCCGGGAGCAGTTAGAGTCAGTTGAAGGGGATCTTGCTCTAATTCTTCTAATCTGTGTGAGGGGGTTGTGTCTCTAGGTATGTGCGGAGGTTATCACCAGGGGGCGCTCCCACTGTCGGCGCGTGTATGCCTCACGCACTGACTGAGAATGTTGGGTGCCAGCGGTATTCGCGGAACATGACCTCTCGGAGTCACGTATTGCCAACCCTTCTTTCCGGTGCAGTGTGTTGTCCCTTACGCACCCGCCCCCCTATTGTGTGTCATCGTCCTCGGCGCTTGGTCAGTGCCCCGTTTCTCTCCTGAACCGTTTGCTGTGATAGTCTCCCCCCCCCCCCCCCGACCGCCGCCTCATAGAATGTACTTTTGTGACTGCACATGTCAATATTGTTTGGTCGCTAGTTACTAGTGAGTGAAATGTGGGAGTTATCCCGTCTCCTTTGACCCCGCATCAGCAGCCAGGACTGGAAACTATGCGGGTTATATATAGAGGATCTGAGTGCAACGGGAGATGTGTGTCCTCACACTGATGGTGCATCTGAGGCCGCTGACGCCAGTGTTAGTATTGTAAGCAGCCCCTGTGGGTTTATATTCCAGGATCCTTACCACTGCTGGTGCTCTTGTCAGCCAGTGTTGTTACAGAGAGCATGCATCCCTATCGCCCTTAAGAACGCATTGACCCAATCAATGCGGGAATACGTTGCGTGTCCTGCATCCTCCGTCACTTCTGTTGCCTCCCAGCACAAACAGCAGATAAACTGGAGCAGTAACTCTAACGACGGGCCACGGGGTTGCCGGCCCCAATGAAGGACACCCTGTGACTCGGCGGCTGGTCACCAGGCAATCAGAAAGATATAACAATTGAGCAATAATGGGAACTTCCTCCCTCGCAGGACGTAACGCGCCTTCCGAAAAATCAGTGTTGTGACTGGCGTGCATCATTAGTCAGGCCTGCGCTGGTTGCCGAATGTTAAATCGGGTGTAAAGTGGAAAACATAATGGGCCTAAAAGAACACTCATTCTCTACAACTGCACCACAGATATGGCACGGTCTGGTCATACCTGATCTACACAGGCAAGACCCCTTAGTCTGCAAACCTTTCAGAGACGCAGGAAAGGGTTCCCCGCATTAATGATAAATGGGAACGTTTCTTGGTAATGCTAACATCTAATGACTCCTGATCCATATCTTATAAATCGTCCGATATCGACTAGCTTTGCCGGGTGTTTGACAAACATCTGTGCCAATGTGCTATTCAATAAGGAGATGGAGGTCAGGAACAGCCGCCACTCTGTCCAGTGGCTTATGAACAGCACTGCAGAACCTTAGATACTGTTTCATATGAATGAATCTAATAAATCTGCAGTAACCTGGTCTGACCACTACGCAGAGAATGGCGCTGGTTTACACCGGTATTTATGTCTGTGCACTGTCATCTGTGGGGGACCAAGCTCAATTCGGTGCACATGTATAACATTGGGGGCTCCCCAGGGCAATTAACCCTTTCACTCCTTTATTCCCGCATCAGGGTCAAGCCAAAACCAAGAAAAAGACGTGAAAAAGCTTCCGGACCCACGGTGATAGTGGTATCCTTACTATTTGTGGGAAAACCCATTCCTACAGGACCATGTTGAAAGGTCGGTGGACCCTGGGACAATCAAGGAGCTGTCTTACGAAGAAAGGAAACTACCAGGTACACGGTTTCGTGCTTAAGGTATTGACGTATGGCTTCCCTTGGATTAGACCTTCCATATCAAATTAGATCCGTGATCCTCAAACGGAACTCCTTGTGCTATTGGGTGAACAGTGTCGGCCCCCCCGTCAAACAGGACTCTGTGCTTGGGTGAATGTTCGCCCCTCAAACAGGACTGTCTCGGTGCTTGGGAAGTGTCGGCCCCCCTCAAACAGGAACTCCTGTGCTGTGTGTCGCCCTAACAACCGGCTGGTCAGGCGCCCCTCAAAAAGGACTCCTTTGCTGTCATAGGCGGCCACTACAGACCTGCTTGGTCAAGGCGGCCCTCTCCGTTTAGAGATTGAGTCCTGTTCTTGAGGAATTAAACTGTGTTAAAATTCATGGAACCCCTCTTAAATAAAGTTGGTTAATAACGTGATATGGTTGTGTGTAATGCAAAGTTTTGCAAATTTTCTAGATACTACTTTCATTCTTCATACGATCTCTGCTTGCTGTCCGTCTATGGAAGCTTCCAGTGGACAGAATCTTTCTGTGATCGTTGATGTCACACAAGTTGCATGTTGGTATCGAGTAAAGTCAGAGCTGGTAATATACTGTACACTGCACCTGTCACATGAACAGGGACCCTACCGACTGGCCTGCCTGTGAATCACATGACCGGGGATATCAACAAGCGTTCACCTGTTTGACATCATGCCAGGGATGAGAATAACGAGTTTGCGCACCTGTGACATCACAAGACCATGAATAGTATAACGTTGTAGTGCACCCTGTGGGACATCACTGACCGGTTTGGTATACACGCCGTTTGACTGTGGGACCACGTTGACCAGGTACGAGAACAAGCATGACACCAGTGTGACATCAAATAGACCAGGGATAGATAACGAGTTGTTGCACCGTTGACATCACATGAACCGAATAGATATCACGTTGTGGGGGTAGTGCCACCTGTGTGACATAACACATGACGTGGTAATGTTATAACCGACGTCCGTCTTTTGCACCTGTGTGACATCACATGACCAGGGATATAAGGAGCTGGTGTCACCTGTGTGTGGACAATCACATGACCAGGCATAGATAAACGATTGTGACCTGTGTGACATTCACCATTAAACCGATGAATAATCGATAAGTGGTAGTGCCACCTGTGTATGACATCATATACCGGGATATAAACGAGCCGTGCACCTGTGTGATCCACATGACCATGGATAGATAACAGAAGGCCTTGAGTAGTAGACAATAAGCTTCCTAGCTGAATAACATCGCAAGCAAGTTATAAATACACGAGGAATATATTGGAAAATTCAGAATTATTTGCTGCTGGTTGAATCCACTGACAACATTAACCTTTTGATACTAACAACCATCCCCCCGTCCTGCTCAGTCTACTTTAAGAAAGTAAGTGACGAGTTTATTGTGGTGGGTGGTGTTCGAGGAAAGGCGGGGACGAAGACCCTCTTACCCATCTATGAAGAAAAACTCATTGGAAATGGAAAAACATTGACTAAACGTCTTCAAAGGGAAAAAGAGGGGAGAGTTGCGGAGAATGGCGCGAGCAAGCGCTGGATTATAATCGTGATGTGAAAGGGCGTACCTCACTGGCGGCCCACTCGGACCCCCTCATACCCTAGTGCGTACCGTGGTTCCTACATACACAATCATTGCTTACAGGAGTTCTGCCCGACATACAAACGAGGTGCTATGTCAACCGGCAGAGTGCGGCACCCCGCCTGGGGGAGGGGACGGGGTGTATGTAGGCGTGTAATTGGCTGGGTGAATGGAAAGCTGCAGGTTTTTGATACTTGAAATGAAGGGGAAGGTAATCTCCGACGTCACAGTGCCTCCCTTCACCGTCCATCCCACGCGTGCGGAGGTTACTCAGTCTTTAAGTAACACTTACAACATTACCCACGTTGTTGTTTTTTTTTTTTTGCTGTTTTTTTTTTATTATTTACCAGTTTTTATTCATTCACCAGTAACCAACCCACTTTTTTTTTATTTCCTGAAAAAAATAAAAATTCAAGATTTTCAAAAATTGTAATTTTCAATACCCCCAGCAAGTTTTTATTTTTTTTTAAAAACCTAAACATTGTATTTAAAATTTTTTCCAAATTGTTTTTTTTTTCCCCTAAACCTAAAAAATAAATGTGCGCCCCGCCACCATTGTTATAACCCATGTTTTTTTTTTTTCCCTGGTTGTGAATTCCAACCACCATAGTTTTTAACTAATTCGCTTACTTGTTACATTTTAGATTTTAAATTTAAATTGGACCCTTTTCACCAAAATTTCGTGTTAATTTTTTTTTTTTGTAAAATTCAATAACATTATTTTTTGCTTTACACTGTAACATTTCTCCGATTTGTCCCAATAATAACATTTAGAACATTTTGCCATCGTCAAACATATTGTTCCAATATTGTATTTTTTGTCATTCCTACATTTTCCGTTCATTTCTATAAGGGAACCTGTCAAAAAAATTGTGTTGTCCCAGATAAATCACTCGCAGTTTGTGTTAAGCATCTTAACACCTTTCCCAATCATGTCTTCGCATCAGTCTGCTCTTGTGCCCGACCTATCGAGTGTGGAGCCAATCGTCAGGAAATCACTTTGAAGTGAGATGTATTATTTGGTTATTATAAAGTCAATGGAGGTCGGGCAGGACTAACACTGAAGTTCAAGATCTCTCCTCGGTCCGTATACAACCTCTTCTTCTTATAACTGGAATCGTTGCAGGTACTTCTGGAGAGCCTATTGCTATGTCGCATGGAGGCAAAAGACATCAATTACAGTGCAGAAGGCAACTCTGACATGAAGATGAGCTGGACTTCAGCCCTGAGATTTCCGCCTTCATGACTATTATCAAACCAATTGTGCTCTCACTTCAAAATAAAGTTTCCCGTATTGCTACCAAACATGGCACTGTATTTAACCTGAAACTGTTATGGAAGGTTGCACACCCAATTAATAACTTACTGGTAAGGTTATTAGGTTCATATTTTCAGATGCGAGGTTCCCTTTAAGTCTGATTTTTTTGGTTGGCTCTGCAGTCTTGTTCCATCTTAGTCGGTTCCATGACGCAGAACCTCCATGAGAAAGCGCTGGTACATACTGATGTAATGATTATGTTATTTCTGGACATTTTGAAGAACCCGTCTTTAAAAAGATGAGAGGACTATTTTTTGAGGGGGTCTTTTTGGAAAAAAATGCAAATCAAGTTATCTATATGGAACGACTATGTATCCCACATATTATTATTATTATTTGTTTGTTTTACGTTAAAGTGATATATTTGTCTATTTATGTCAAAAGCCTTAAGTCTCTATATTGGTGTAAAAAAAAAACAAAAAAACATTTTTACCGATTTATCGTGTGTCCCTGTAGTCCCGCCCCCCTCATAACAGACTAGCAAAGTATTAGTTTTTAGTTAGGCTTTACTTTAGACCCGGCCTAAATGTGGATACGTTATATAGTGGTCTATATATTTAAAGCTTGTTATGTAACTGGGGTCGCCATGAAGTTTTTTGGCTGGGGGGCGCGCCCTCAAGAGGAATCCAACTTTTTGACTTGAGCATTTAAGAAAACAAAACGCTACATGTTGAGTTTCCTTTTCTCCAATCACAACCAAAGCTGCATCCACAACTTGTAATTAGTATGCCTTACTTGCCTAACAATTTTTCCAAATTGTTTTTTTTTTTCCCTACAATTTACAGATGTTTTATAGTTTTTTGTTTTTTTTTCTTTCCACCGATTGGCCCCTCCTCTTGTGATCTGTGTAATTTTTGTATTAAGAAGTGGGCTGCGTATGTAAAAAAAAAAAATATATATAAATTTTTTTTTTTTTTTTTAACTGATATACATATTTACTATATTTGGAGGTTTTTTTGTTTCCATTACCCAAATTGTGCCAATTTTTAAAAGGTTTTTTTTAATGTACACTTTTTACTGTTGTAATGTTGTTTTTTTTTTTTTTTTGTTTTCCCATTTTGAACCCTGGGAATTACAATTACAACAATAAAAAACAAACAAAAAAAAAACCCTGTTATGTTGCATAGGAGCGGGTGTTGGGGACCACTTTTGGGTACTGTAGTAAATTTTTTAAAACTACACCTTGAAATGTAAGGCTTATTTCCATTCACATTTAATATTGGTTTATGTTTAGTGGCTAACTTATATATTGGGCGTTCAGAAATTTTTTTTTTTTTGTTTTACATTTGGACTGCCAGTTTTTTTTTTCCAAAAATTTCAGAACATTGATACACAAACTTGGCTTAGTCGTAGGAAATTTTTGGATTTTTTTTTTTTTTTTTAAATACAGGAAAGTGTTGCTGAGATGTTGTGTGGCTTTAAAGGGAACCTGTCAGCAGGAATGACAACGTGCAGCACTGAAAAATAGTGGGAGGCATTGGCCCACTACACAATGCAGAGATCGCACAGCAGTGTGAGCAGTAAACTTGGAGAAGCTACAGTACTATAACCTAAACCTTGAGGGGCGTGAGGTTCTTTAGGCAGAAACAATTTGATTCAAAATTATAGCTGTAATATAAGCAGGGGAGGGGATATGGAATAGTATGGCAAGCGAAACACAGAGCAACAAGCAGTGTGAGGAATATAACCCCATATTTCACAGCTTTTGCTACTATTACTAAAAACATACACAAATTACACATCTATCCAGGAACAATACAGAACGCTGGCTGCAGAGAGCACAGAAGTGTGAGGCTGCTCCCCCAGTGCTACAGTCCTGGAATTATATACTTGAGTATAAGCCTAGTTTTTCAGCACAACCCAAAAAAAAAAAAAACAAAAAAAATTGCTGAATGAAAACCCAAACCGGTTCTACTCGAGTAAAAAATCTATAGGATTTTACCAGGTTTTTGTGTTAAAATTAGGGGTTCTGGCTCTAGACTTGGGTGGCTTATACCGCGAATAACGGTAATCCATATCTCACAGTCCTGCTGCTGACTAACCACATCAGGTCAGATTAACACATCTCTCTAGGGACAATACATAACACTGGCAGCAGTCTCCATGGTCACACCTGCTGACAGGTTCCCTTTTAAAGACAACAATGAAAATAATGTTGTCTCCCGATTTAAAGGGGCAACTTCTGACCATACTAGAGTATTAAAATAATGGTGCTTTAATGTAAACGGGATGTGTCCTGGGTGTTTTTTTTTTTTTTTTTTGCAAGTTATTGACCGCGGCCTTATTTGTATCGGTGCCACAGATGTAGAGTATTTTTCAGAGAAGGTTCTTGTAAAGTTTTGTTCATTAAATACCCTTGTGAATTGAAACTATTTTGTGTATATTATGTTTTCTAATATATAGTATAATATATTGCATGTTTTTTTTTTTTTTTTTTTTTTTCTCTTTGTAAATTGCCACTGTTCTATATATCGGGAGGGGAGGGGTCGGAGGTTTCGGTCACAAACCATAGAGTAGAATTATTTTTACAGGATAATTTATCCCTCCGATGTGTCTTGTACATAAAGAAGCAAAATAAAAACTTTTACAAACAGAATTTTTTTTTGTAATTACAGGAAACTGATGTGTGGGATATTGTAGAAATTAAAATTTTATTTATATTTTCTCATGGGCTATTTTTTTTTTTTTTTTTTCATTTGCTAATTTTTGGGAATGTTTTTCCAGTATTTACTTTTTAAGTCATTATTTTGTGTTTAATGGAAATTGTACATATTTTTTTTTTTCCGATTTTTAAGTTGGTTACTAACTTTTTAAACAAAACTGATAAATCTGTAGTAGAAATTTTTGTGCGGGAAAAGTGTAATATATCTCATCAGGAGAAGTGATTATTTCGCGCTTATCACCCTCTATTCCTAATTGCGTACATTGTTAAATTCTCCATGAAATCCATCTTGCAACAAGATAGATATTCACTCGGGTATTAGAAGTCTATGTAGAGGGGAGGCGGAGCAGCGAGTCACAGCAGCTAGGGAGTCATAGAGATTGTGGATGGAGACCTAGCTGCTGTGACTCATTACCCCCTCCCCTCTTTATAGTCAAAGCAGCTAGGTCTCCATCCACAATCTCTGACTTCCTAGCTGCTGTGACTCACTGCTCCCCCTCCCCTCTACATAGACATACATGTACACTGCTGCTCCCCCTCCCCTCTACATAGATGTTCACTAGGGTATTAAAAGTCTATGTAGAGGGGAGGGGGCAGAGAGTCACAGCAGCTAGGAAGTCATAGAGGTTGCTGGTGGAGACCTAGCTTCAGTGACTCACTACCCCCTCCCCTCTTTATAGGCACAGCAGCTAGGTCTCCACCCACAATCTCTATGACTCCCTAGCTGCTGTGACTCACTGCTCCGCCTCCCCTCTACATAGACTTCTAACACCCGAGTGAATATCTATCTTGTTGCAAGATGGATTTCAGGAGAAATTTAACAATGTAACGCAGATTAGGAATAGAGGGTGATAAGCAGGGAAATAATCACTTCTCCCTGATGAGATATATTATGCATTTTTCCTGCATTTTTCCCGATGGAGACCTAGCTGCTTTGACTATAAAGAGGGGAGGGGGTAATGAGTCACAGCAGCTAGGTCTCCACCCACAACCTCTATGACTTCCTAACTGCTGTGACTGGCTGCTCCCCCTCCCCTCTTCATAGACTTTCACACTGGAAAACTTTTCCTTAGAGTAGTCTCGGGTGTATACACCGATTCCGGTTGTCTGAAATATTCATTTTCTAAGTATCACAAAGTTTGTTAAAAAGTGAGGTACGCTGTAAATCGTTGGGTTGTCAAAACAAGTATAAAATTGATAAAACTATTCAAAAGATTATAAAAATGCTAAAAAAAAAATGCGCTCCTCACAGATCCTCGGGTTTTGTTAAATTTTTTTTTTAAAATTTTGTAAACAAATTACTGCTTTGCCCACTTCAAGATTCACTTTTTTGTGGGGTAGAATTTTTTTCCACATTTTTTTTATACACAAATTAGTTTAAAACTAAGTCTGTGTGGCAGTTTTTTTTGTTTTTTTGTGTGTTCTTGTTCATACTATTTTTGCTTTCTTTTATCCATACATTAGAATTCATAAACCAGATTTAAAGCCAAAGTATCTTATTTTAGCCGCATCATTTTTAAATTTTTTTTTCAATAAAATTTTCCCTGGTACTTGTGCTCTGTCTGTGGGGGAAATATCTATTCTACACGTGTATCTGAGTGTTACTCGTTTCGTCTACTTATAGATGTTTGTCACAGAGTGCCTTTACATGTACTTACTCGATAAAACTTCAACCTAATGCTTTTTATCCAGGGGATGTGGATAAAAAAAATTTTTATTCATGTTTTTCACTTTTTCTATGATGTGGACGGCTCCTCCCATGCGTCCCTATCTCTCAGCGTGTAAGCGCTGAGAGATGGTGGCTCATGGGAGCTTCCGGCCGGCCGGAAGCCCCTGTGCGCCGGTGTATGAAACCGGCGCACAGAGCGACGGGCGCGGGCGCGGACATCGGCAGCACCGAGGAGGTAAGTACATGTTTAATTATGTTTAACTGCCCTCCCCACCCGGACTAAAAAAAATTTAAACCGGATAACCCCTTTAAAGATCTCTTTTCTAAGCTAGATGATGGGGAATGGGAGAGCTCTCTACCAAGATATGATTCACTAAGAACTGCACCGATCACTCAAACACCCGTAGACATGAACGGAGGGAGTTGCGCATGCGCGGCCTCCAACCCTGTTACATAAGTTACAAGAGAGGAAGGATTAGGGGAGTCTTGTTCTCAAGATAGGGGCAAGTCCCAGAATCTGGACCCAACTTTGGGACATTTATAGCATATTATGGATACTACGTAAATAACCAATGGATCGGGGGGGGGGGGGTCTCCTGTCAGAACCTGCGCTGATCACTCATGAACTCCCCTAGATGTGAATGGAGAGGAGCTGCGCATGCGTGGCCAGACAAGCCACAACTGCTACGAGAGGGATTAGGATTTGGGAGACCCCGTTCCCGAGTTCAGTGCCGACCACATCCTTCAGGCATTTATGGTCAATATCCGAGGATATTACAAATGGAGAACCTTCTGCAAACAGTTCTCACTATGT
>WNYA01000498.1:0-10996 GCA_019512145.1 Engystomops pustulosus | reverse complement strand
AGTTTCCAGTGCCAGGAACCCAACATCTTCAGGGGCATTTTATGGGCTATCCTTGGAGGATGAGGATTCTACCAAAGATGGAGAAAGAAGGAAAGAACAGGAAAGAAGAAAGAAGAAAGGAAAAGAAAAGAAAAGAAACCTTCTGACAAACAGAGTTCTAATAGTTATACCGATTTATAGAAATCCTAAACAATAAAACGTTTTTACAATACTAAGATTTATTTGTGGATGACTGATAGGAAAAACAAAATACTATCCAAAATTATATAACTATATATATTTTTTTGTTTTCAAAAGTGGGGGAAACAAAAACCTTGGCAAAATAATAAATGATCTGGGTATATCACATCAGACATTTCTGAAAGGGACACACGCTGCTATAATCAGAACCAATCGCCAAGAGGGGCCGCCTCCCCTTCGCCAAGAGGGGCCGCCTCCCCTTCGCCAAGAGGGGCCGCCTCCCCTTCGCCAAGAGGGGCCGCCTCCCCTTCGGCCAAGAGCAAGAGGGGCCCCGCCCCCTTCGCCCTTCCCCCATCAGGACATGGAGGGGAGGGTGTTAATTTGCCAATATGATTTTGATGTTTAAGGTGTAAATTAAACCACATATTGTAAACGATTTATCAGACACTAATCTCAAATTTTTTTAATTTTTTTTTTAGTGCAAATTTTTTTTTTCCCCTTCGGTTCTTGATACTTTTTAAAAGAAAATGGCGCTCAATGATTATCTATCTTTTGCAGATTAAGAAAATTCCGCAAAATTTTTAAAAAAAATGCTATTTTTTTAGTTCAAATTTAAAAACAAAATATGAAGCTTTTTTTCAAAAAATACCAGTACAATTTTATGCAAGTAAAAAAAAAAACAAACAAAAAAAACAAAAACAAACAAACAACAAGCACGGGTGCATATGACAGCTTATTATTTTATTGATCTCAAAGTACCTTTAAAAAAAAAAATTTACAATACATAATCTGTGGGGTTTGGATCACTGACAGGCGTGGTCATAGAAGCTGCTGTGTTTTTGAAAACTTATTTTTTTTCAATTTATTTTTTTTCGCTAAAACACAAGTACATATTACAAAGGGAAATTTTTTTAATGTGGACCGGAAGCTCCCTGTGCGCGGCTTCTGTGCCCCTGTAAACAAACGGGCACGGATCGAAGGGACCGTGGTGCGGGACAACGGCGGCGTCGGAGGGGGTAAGTACATGTTTATTATGTTTAACTAGCCTTCCCCAGCCCGGACATAAAAAAAAATTTAAACCCGGATAACCCCTTTAAGCCCCCATGTCCTCTCACGTAGCTGTTGTGACTTGACTGGTGACTGCGCATGCACAACTCCCTCCATTCCCATATATGGGGGTTCATAAGTGATTGCTGCAGGTTCTAGAGTTTGGACCCCCATCTATCAGTTATTTCTCATATATGCAATAAATGAAAACTGTAGGTCCAACCTTTAGGACTTGCATCTCTAGTAAAGAGGTCTTCAAGCCCCCATTTCCTCTCACGTCGCTGTTGTGACTTGATTGGTGACTGCGCATGCGCAACTCCATTCCCATATGTGGGGATTAATGAGTGATCTCAGCAGGTTCTATAGTTTGGACCCCCATCTATCTATCTCGCATCGTGAGAACAGAGGTCTCCAATTCCCGCTCGTAGCTGTTGTGACTTGATTGGTGACTGTACATGCGCACATAGTGAGAACTGTTTGCAGAAGGTTCTCCATTTGTAATATCCTCGGATATTGACATAAATGCCTGAAGGATGTGCGTCGGCACTGAACTCGGGAACGGGGTCTCCCAAATCTAATCCCTCTCGTAGCAGTGTGTGCTGTCTGGACACGCATGCGCAGCTCCTCTCCCATTCACATCTAGGGGGTTCATGAGTGATCAGCGACAGGTTCTGACAGGAGACCCCCCCCCCCCCGATCCATTGGTTATTTACGTAGTATCCATAATATGCTATAAATGTCCCAAGTTGGGTCCAGATTCTGGGACTTGCCCCTTTGAGAACAAGACTCCCCTAATCCTTCCTCTCTTGTAACTTATGTAACAGGGTTGGAGGCCGCGCATGCGCAACTCCCTCGTTCATGTCTACGGGTGTTTGATGATGGTGCAGTTCTTAGTGAATCATATCTTGGTAGAGAGCTCTCCCATTCCCCATCATCTAGCTTAGAAAAGAGATCTTTAAAGGGGTTATCCGGTTTAAATTTTTTTTAGTCCGGGTGGGGAGGGCAGTTAAACATAATTAAACATGTACTTACCTCCTCGGTGCTGCCGATGTCCGCGCCCGCGCCCGTCGCTCTGTGCGCCGGTTTCATACACCGGCGCACAGGGGCTTACGGCCGGCCGGAAGCTCCCATGAGCCACCATCTCTCAGCGCTTACACGCTGAGAGATAGGGACGCATGGGAGGAGCCGTCCACATCGTGGACCGGAGCTCCCTGTGCGCGGTTCTTGCCCCTGTAAACAACGGGCACGGATCGAAGGGACCGTGGTGCGGGACAACGGCGGCGGCGGAGGGGGGTAAGTAGATTTATTTGTTAACTAGCCTCCCAGCCGGACATTAAAAAAAAATTTAAACCCGGATAACACCTTAAGCCCATGTCCTTCACGTAGCTGTGGACTTGACTGGTGACTGCGCATGCACAACTCCCTCCATTCCCATATATGGGGTCATAAGTGATTGGCAGGTCTAGAGTTGGACCCCATTATCAGTTATTTCTCATATCTGCATAATAATTGAAAACTGTAGGTCCAACCTTTAGGACTGATATCTATAAAGAGGTCTTCAAGCCCCCATTTCTATCATGTAGCTGGTTGGACTTGATTGGTGGACTGCGCATGCGCAACTCCATCCCATATGTGGGTTAATGAGTGATCTCAGCAGGTTCTATAGTTTGGACCCCCATCTATCACGCATCTCGAGAATAGAGGTCTCCAATTCCCGCTCGTAGCTGTTGTGACTTGATTGGTGACTGTACATGCGCAGCTCCCTCCATTCCCATCTATGAGGGTTCATTAGTGATCGCTGCAGATTCTAGAGTCTGGACCCCCATCCATCAGTTATTTCTCACATATGCAATAAATAAAAACTGTAGGTCCAACCTCTAGGACTTGCATCTCAAGGTCTCCCATTCCCCCTGTTGTATCTGTTGTGACTTGATTGGTGACCGTACATGCGCAGCTCCCTCCATTCACACCTATGGGAGTTCATGAGCGATTGGCACACATTCTAGCACTGGGACCCCCCTCCCCCATCGGATATTTATGGCATAACCTGTGGATGTCGCACATGGAACCCCCCTTTAAAATAAGTTACTTTGTCTCTTCTAATGTCACATGACTACAGTTCATCTTTCTTCTCGGGGTCGACGTCTTCCACTTTAATATCCTTTTGTCTCTCGGCTTCCAAAGCTTCAATGATCTGTACAAAAAACAGATTAAAAAAAACAAATTTTTTTTTAGGTTTTTTTTTTTTTTTTTTTTTTTTTTTTTAAACCTAATTTTATACACTAATAATAACGCAAGTTGTGAAACCTTCTCCTCCTCGTCCTGGGGTAAGACTCCTCCGCTGTCGATGAATTTGGAGAACAGATCCACCGTCCTGTTCTTGGTGTACTCAATCATCTACAACGAGAATAAAAAAAAAAAAGTTAAAACGGAGCTTAAAATTTACATAATTTACATGAAATTGTGCAGGTGCTGATCAAAATGCTGATTTCTGCAGAACAAATTTTTTTGTTCCATTTTTGATGTTACTGTTATTCCTGATCACTCAGTCTATAAGGAAAGTTCTACATAAAATCTGGGAAAAAAAAAAATCAAGGTTTTTTTTTTTTTTGGAGTATTCAGCAGCTGAAACATTTAGCAGGTACATAACAAAAAGGTCCAGATGATTTTTGTTTTTTTTTCCTTGTACAATCTTCTCACCTTACGTTCTGGTCCGGCAGGGAAGAATCTCAGGTTTGGGAAACCTCGGACTCTCAACCCATCGATTTCATTTTCTGTGGCGTCTATTTTAGCGATGACGACATTTTCATGGTCCTTGTATTTTTCTGCCAACTCCTCCCAGATGGGTTCTAGCTCCTTACAGTGAGAACACCAAGGCGCATCTACAAGACAAGAGATACATGGACTGACCAGGTAACCAAGATCCTGTATTATACTCCAGAGCTGCATCACTATTCTGCTGTTGGTGCAGTCACTGTACACATACATGACGACTTATCCTGTACTGATCCTGAGTACACCGTATTATACCCCAGAGGGCACTCACTATTCTGTGCTGTGGTGCAGTCACTGTGTACATACATGACATTACTATCCTGTACTGATCCTGAGTACAACTGTATATACCCAGAGCTGCACTCACTATTTTTGCTGCTGGTGCACTACTCATGTTACATACATGACATTACTTATCCGTACTGATCCTGAGTTTACATCTGTAATACCCAGAGCTGCACTCCCTATTTGCTGCTGGTGCAGTCACTGTGTACATACATGACATTACTTAATCCTGTACTGATCCTGGTTACATCGTATTATTACCCCAGAGCTGCACTCACTATTCTGCTGCTGGGCAGGCCTGTGTATATACATGACCTTAACTAGCCTGTACTGACCCTGATTACATCCTGTATTATTACCCAGAGCTGCATCACGATTCTGCTGAACTGGTGCAGGCACTGTGTATATACATGACATATTCTATCCTGTACGACCCTGAGTACACCTGTATGTATACTCCTGAGCTGCACTCACGATTCTGCTGGTGCAGTCACTGTTGTACATACCATGACATTAATTATCCTGTACTGATTCTGGTACATCCTGTATTATACTCCTGAGCGCACTCACTATTGGGGTGCAGTCACTGTGTAATACATGACATTACTTATCCTGTATGATCCTGAGTTACATCCTGTATTATACCCCAGAGCTGCACTCACTATTCTGCTGTTGGTGCATGCTTTCACATGACACTACATGACATTACTATCCTGTACTGATCCTGGTTACATCCTGTATTATACCCAGAGCTGCACTCACTATTCTGCGCTGGTGCAGTCACTGTGACATAACATGACATTACTTATCCTGTACTGATCCAGAGTTACATCCTGTATTCTACTCCAGAGCTGCCTCACTATTCGCTGCTGGTGCAGCACTGTGTACATACATGACATTACTTATCTGTACTGTCTGAGTAATCCTGTAATTACTCAGAGCTGCACTTACTATTCTGCTGTGGTGCAGTCACTGGTACAACATGACATTACTATCATGTACTGATCCTGAGTTTATCCGTAATACTCAGAGCTGCACTCACTATTTGCTGCTGGTGCAGTTACGTGACATACATGACATTAATTTCCTGTACTGATCCTGGTTACATCCTGTATTTATACCCAGAGCTGCACTCATATTCTTGCTGCTGGTGCAGTCACTGTGTACATACATGACATTACTTCCTGTACTGATCCGAGTTACATACTGTATTATACCCAGAGCTGCATCACTATTCTGCTGTTGGTGCGTCACTGTACACATACTGACATTAACTTATCCTGTACTGATCCTGAGTTACATCCTGTAGATACCCAGAGGGCACTCATATTCTGCTGCTGGTGCAGTCACTGTGTACATACATGACATTACTATCCTGTACTGATCCTGAGTACATCCGTATTATACTCCAGAGCTGCACTCACTATTCTGCTGCTGGGCAGTCACTGTGACATACATGACTACTTATTCTGTACTGATCCTGAGTTACATCCTGGTATTATATCCTGAGCGCACTCAGATTCTGCTGATTCGTCACTGTGTACATACATGTGATCTGAGTTACATCCGTATTATACCCCAGAGCTGCACTCAATTCTGCTGCTGGTGCAGTCACTGTGTACATACATGACATTACTTATCCGTACTGATCCTGAGGTACATCGGTATTATTAACTCCAGGCTGGCACTCACTATTATGCTGCTGGTGCAGTCACTGGTACATACATGACATCACTATCCTGTACTGATCCTGAGTTACATCCTGCTATTATACTGCAGAGCTGCACTCACTATTCGCGGGGTGCAGTCACTGTGTACATACATGACATTACTTATCTGTATGATCCTGAGTTACATCTGTGATTATACTCCCGAGCTGCACTTACTATTCTGCTGCTGGTACAGTACTGTGTACTACATGACATTACTATCCTGTACTGATCCTGAGTTACATCTGTATTATACTTCGAGCTGCACTCACTATTCGCTGCTGGGTGCAGTTACTGTGTACATACATGACATTACTTATCTGTACTGATCTGAGTTACATCCTGTATTATACCCAGAGCTGCACTCACTATTCTTGCTGGTGCAGGTCACTGTGTACATACATGACATTATTATCCGTACTGATCCTGGAAAACTACAGACCCGTAAGTCTAACTGCTGTGGTGGGGAAAATATTTGAGGGGTTTTTAGAGATGCAACTGGAGTATCTCAGTGCACAACTTATAACCAGCGTCGCATGGGTTTAGAGAGATCGGTCCTGTCAGACTAATCTGATGGTTTCTACGAGAGGGTAAGTTCAAGACTGATCTGGGGGACGCTGGGGATGTTGTATATCTGGACTTCTCAAAGGCATTTGACACCGTAGCCACATAAAGGTTGGTATATAAAATGAGACTGCTGGGAATAGGAGAAAATTCTGTGATCGGGTAGTAAGTATGGTTAGTGATAGAAAACCGAGGTGGTCATAATGGCACATTCTCAGATGGGTTGTGTTACCAGTGGAGTGCCAGGGGTCGTATTGGGGCCACTTCTTTTTAATATTTTATTACATGAACTTGTAGTGGGTTTACACAGTCCGTTTCAATATTGCAGATGATACTAAGCTGTGTAAGTAATAATACTGAGGTCGATAGTTTAGCATTACAGAGGGATTTGTGGAAGCTTGAGGGATGGGCAGAGAAAATGGTTGATGAGGTTTAATGAGTAAATGTAAAGTTATGCACTGGGCCATGGAAACAAAAAAGTTAATTGTTCTAAACGGGCATGACTTAGTAAAACTGAAGCTGAAAGGACTTGGGCGTATGGTGATGGTAACTTAATTTTAGGACCAGAGCAGGCGCTGCTGCTTAAAAGCAAATAAAATATGGGATATCAAGAGAGGATAGATTCTCATGATAAAGACAAGTTTTGCCCGTATACAACCCTGGTCAGACCACACATGGAATATTTGTACGTTTTGGGCACCAGGTATAAAAAGGATATAGTAGAGCTGGAAAGGGTGCAGAGGGAGCAACAGGATTATTAGGGGAATGGGGGGGATTAGATACACTGACAGATTACAAAATGTGGGATATCAGTTTAGAAAAAAGACGACTGGGGGAGACCTCATTACAAGTACAAAACCTGAACGGACAGTACAGGATCTCTCCAAAGACTTTTTATACCTAGGCCTGTGACCAGGACAGAGGGGCATCCCTACCCTAGAGGGAGAGGCGATTCTCCATCAACATAGACAAGGGGGACCTCTGGCTAGATGAGCGAGGCGATTTTTACCAAGTCACCATGACAAAGGTTCTTTACTGTAAGAGCCGTGGCGACTATGCACTCTCTGCCGCCAGGAGGTTGTTTGCAGACTCTATGTACATGTTAAGAGAGGACTGGAGACTTTTGGAGAGAGAAATATCACGGGTTATGGGGATAAACCATTATTTAATTCTGAAGGTCGGACTTGATGGACTTGCGTTCGTCTTCCAGCCTTATATACTATGATTACTATCCTGTATTATCCCCAGAGCTGACACTCACTATCTGCTGTTTGGCAGCACTGTACACATACATGACATTACTATCCTGTGTACTGATCCTGAGTAACATCCGGTATTAAACCCAGAGCTTGCACTCACTTCTTCTGCGATGTGCAGTCACGTGTTACATACATACATTAATATCCGTACTGATCCGAGTTACATCTGTATTATACCAGAGCTGCCACCAATATTCTGCTGCTGGCAGTCACTGTGTAATACATGACATGATTATCTGTACTGAGCTGAGTTACCCTGTATATACTCCAGAGCGCACTCCACATTCTGCTGCTGGTGCAGCAGTGTAAATACAGACAGTACTTATCCTGTACTTGATTCCTGCGTTACATCCTGTATTATACCCCCAGGTGCACTCACTATTCTGCTGCGGTTGCAGCATGTGTACATACATGACATTACTTATCTGGACTGATCCTGAGTTACATCCTGTACTATACTCCAGAGCTGCACTCACTAATTCTTGCGCTGGTGCAGGCACTGTGTACTTTACAGGACATTATTATCCTGTACTGATCCGTAGTTACATCCTGTATATACTCCAGAGCTGCACTCACTAATTATGCTGCTGGGCATGCAATGTGGTACATACCATGACATACTTTAGCCGTTACTGATCCGAGTTAATCCTGTATTATACCCAGAGCTGCACTCACTATTCTGCTGTGGTTTGCAGTCAATGTGTAATACATGACAACTTCGTTACTGATCTGAGTTACATCCGTTATTACCCCAGAGCGCGACCACTATTCTGCTGCTGTGGCAGTCACTGTTTATATACATTACATGACTTATTCTGTACTGACCCTGAGGTTAAATCCTGTAGGATACTCTGAGTGCATCACTATTATGCTGTGCCAGTCACTGTGAATACAGAATTACTTATCCTGTACTGATTCCCTGGAGTTTACATCCTGTATTATACTCCTGAGGCGCATTCACAGTCTGCTGGTTGCAGTCACTGGTACATACATGACATTACTTATCCTGTACTGATACGAGTTACATCTGTATTATACCCAGAGCTGACACTCATATTTCTGCTGCTGGGACAGTCACTGGATATACGACATTACTTATCTGTACTGATCCTGAGTTACATCCTGTATTACACCTCCAGAGCTGCACTCACGATTTGGCTGCGGTTGCAGTCATGTTACATAATGGACATTACTTATCATTGTACTGCTCCTGATTACATCAGGTATTATAATCTGAGCTGCACTACTATTCTGCTGGTGAGTCACTGGACATACATGACATTACTTATCCTGTACTGAATCCTGGAGTTACATCTGTATTCTACCCAGAGCTTCACTAACTATTCTGCCTGCTGTGCAGTCACGGTGATAACATGGACATTAACTATCCTGTACTGACCCTGAAGTTACATCCGTCTATATACTCCTGAGCTGCACTCATATTCTGCTGGTGCAGTCATGTTGTACAGACATTTGACATACTTATCCTGTAGGATCAGAGTTACATCCTGATATACCCCATAGTGCCTCACTATTATGTGCATGGTGCAGATCATGTGTACATACATGGACATTACTTATCCTGTACGATCCTGAGTTAAATCCTGTCTTTACTCCAGAGCTGCACCACTATTCTGCTGCTGGTTGACGTCACTGTGTAATACAGGACATTATTATCCTGTTACTGATCCTGAGTACATTCCTGTATTATATTCAGAGCTGCACAACTATTCTGCTGGCTGTGCAGTACTGTGTACATAATGACATACTTATTCCTTACTGATCCTGAGTAAATCCTGATAATCCCAGAGCGCACTCACTATTCTGCTGTGGTGCAGTCACGGGGTACATACATGACATAATCCTGGTATGATCATGAGTTACATCTGTATTATTTATACCCCAGAGCTGCACTCACTATTCTGCTGTTGGTGCAGTTCCAAGTACACATACATGACATTACTATCCTGTACTGATCCTGAAGTTACATCCTGTATGATACCCCAGAGCTGCACTCACTATTCTGCTGCTGGTGCAGTCACTGTGACCTACCTGACATTACGTATACCTGTACTGATCCTGAGTTACCATCCTGGATTATACTCCAGCGCTGCACTCATATTCTGCTGATGAGTGGCAGTCAAGGTGTAAAACATGAAATACTATCCTGTATGATCCTGAGTTACATCATGTATTATACTCCTGAGATGCAATCACTATTCTGTGTGCAGTAAGTAACTGTGTACATACATTGGACATTACTAGCCTGTACTGATCCGAGTAAATCCTGTATGATACTCCAGAGCTGCACTCACATTCTTGCTGCTGGGCAGAACTGTGTACATGTAATGACATTATATCCTGTACTGATCCTGAGTTACATCTGTAATTATAATCCAGAGCTTGCATTCACTATTCTGCTTGCTGGTGCAAGTCACTGTTGTACATTACATTGACGATTATATCTGTACTGATCCTGAGTTACATCCTGATTATACTTCGAGCTGCACTCACTATTCTGCTGCGGAGCCGTCACTGTGACATTACATGACACTTACTGATCATGTACTGATCCTGAGTTACATCATGTATGATACGTCAGAGCTGCACTCACTATCGCTGCTGGGCAGTCACTGTGTAATACATTGACATTACTTATCCTGTACTGATCTGAGTTACATCCTGTTATACTCAAGAGCGGCACCACTATTTTGCTGCTGGTGCAGTCATGTGATACATGCATTACTTATCCTGTACTGCATCCTGATGAGAGTATGCATCCTGTATTATACTCCAGAGCTGCACTCACTATTCTGCTGCTGGTGCAGTCACTGTGTACATACATGACATTACTTATCCTGTACTGATCCTGAGTTACATCCTGTATTATACTCCAGAGCTGCACTCACTATTCTGCTGCTGGTGCAGTCACTGTGTACATACATGACATTACTTATCCTGTACTGATCCTGAGTTACATCCTGTATTATACTCCAGAGCTGCACTCACTATTCCGCTAACTTCCATTGTACTTACAGAATTCTACAAATACATTCTTAGTCTCGTCATACGCAACTTCCTCAAAATTTTTGCCCACGAGAACTTTCACAGGATTCTTATCCCAATCTTTTGGAATTTCTTGACTCTTCAGATTTTGCTAAATTTAAAACAAGAAAC